>PVHY01012435.1:0-44512 GCA_004024945.1 Uropsilus gracilis | reverse complement strand
TCCCTCCCTCCCTCCCTCCCTCCCTCCCTCCTTTCCTTCCTTCATTCCTTCAAGTCATGAGCATAGGCAAGAGCAGTTTTCATGAAAACAAGTAAAACAAAAAACAATCATGCAGATGCCCTTTGAAATTTCAATTGATTTTAATAAATGTTTACAGGACTTCTTTCTACTTAGAATCTATGCTAAATACCCTAGAGGCACAGATTGATTTCTGGTAAAAGATGAAAGTCTAGTAGCACTAAAGTTCTATAGTGATAAGTGATTTGCCCATTATTTTAAGAAGTCCTTATTGAAGCTACTTTTTCATTAATATAATGTGACTAATTTGGATTTGAGCAGCTTAAAAAGAGCAACAACTGCTATTTTGAATGATTTTGGACCAGAACACTTAGCACTTCCTGAGTTTTCAGTGGTGTTTCAAATTAATCCCAAAAGCACTATTTTCCAAACCTCTGCTATCCCAAGTAACACCTGGGATTCTTGTTTCAATACTGATTTCTAGTGGATGTTCATTTTTAGTAAGCACTGTCCCAGAGGGTTTGTTTTCCAATGTTTTTGATTATAGCATTTTATAGGTAAAATGCTAAAGTTGAGGAAGGGAGAAGAAAAAAAATGTCTATTTTGTAACAGACACTTTTCAAGCACTTACTTTTGTTGGATTTAATGCTTGCAACATTTTTAAAGTGGGGATTATTATGCTTTATTCTACTCCAAGAAATGTGTATCAAGACAGAAAGAACAACTGGTGAAAATGTGATTTCGGAAGATAATTTGGGCTGTTTTTGAAAGCTAGAAATGGAATCATGTTGGGTTCAAGAGAATCATATCCCCTTCCCCAAGATATTTATGGTGTAATGCTTAATATATTATTTATATTATAATATTTACACAGCAAAAGGGACTTTACAAAATGTATATATTTAAAGGTTAAAGACTGAGTGAAAAGTTATCCTGGATTATCTGGGCAGGCCCAAACATGAGTCTTTAAAAGCAGAGGACCTTTCCTGAGTAAATCAGAGAGGTGCTAGTGGAAAGATCTTGTAGACCTTGGCTTTTAATATGGAGAACAGAATCGTGAGTCATGAAATGTGGCAGCTCTAGAAGATGGGAATGACTCAGATGACAACAAAAAAGCAGTGACTTTGGCCTTATGACCCTAAAGAATAGAATTCTGCCGACAACCTAAATATGCTGGAATGCGATTCTTACCCAGAACTTCCAGAAAGGTAGGTAGTCTAGTGATTTATTTAATTTAGGCTGATGAAATCTTTAATCAGTTTACCTACAGAACTGTAAAACAACTCTATATTTTTAAAACCCACCAAGAATGTGGTAATTTGTTACAATAGCATTGAAAACTGATTTCTACTGTATTTTTTGGTTTCTTTCATGCAACATTATATTTGTAAGACTCCTACCTGCTGTTGAATACAGGGCTGTTCATTTTCATTACTGTATATTATTCCCTTGTGTTATTATACCACAACTGAGCTACCAGCTCTATTGTTGATAAGCATTTGGGTTACTTACAAATTTAGAATTTCACAACCAATGCTGCTAGGGACATTCTTGTATGTATTCTTCTTGCACATATTGTATACTTTTATTGTACATGTATCATATGATATCATATGTTTAACAATATTAAATACTGACAAATAGACTTGCTATGCTGCCAAGCCAATTTACCGCCTATAAGCAATACTTTT
Organism: Uropsilus gracilis; assembly: GCA_004024945.1. Lineage (NCBI taxonomy): Eukaryota > Metazoa > Chordata > Mammalia > Eulipotyphla > Talpidae > Uropsilus > Uropsilus gracilis. The sequence continues at coordinate 42,803 of PVHY01012435.1, read as the reverse complement.
AGTTTTAGTCATTCTGGATGGTGACAGTAGCATTGGAATCTTAAGTTTCATTTCCCTGGTAATTAATGAAATAAACAGTATTTTATGTGTGATTTCACAGTTTACATAATACCTGCTCAAGTATTTCACCACTAAAAAAATCAAAACAAAACAAAACACAAAAAACATGGTTTCTATCTTTTCTCAATGACTTGTGGAAGCTTTGTACATATTTTGATTATAATTCTCTACGTCTGCACCAACAGTCTTTTCTTGAGCTATGTTAAACTTTCATTCTACTCTTGGTATACTAGGATGAAGGAAGCTTTCATGTTAATGAAGTTTAATAAATCAACACTTTATTTTATCATTAATGTATTTTATGGCTGTATTATCCTTTCTACATGTCACTGAACTAATTTTGCTAATATTTTATTTTGCATTTTTGTCTTATATTTATGAGAGATTGTACTGAAAATTTCTTAATAGTGAATATGGCATATTTTGGTAACATGGTGATATTACTACCACACAAAGCTAAAAAGAGTTCTTTTTTATTCTAATTTCTGGAAAGGTGAGTGGTAAGGTGCTGGGTGATGCTATTATTAATCTGCTATTATTATTTCACAGTAGAAACTGAGACCTGAAGGGAAAGAAATAAACTAACAAGATCATGATTTAAGCAGTAAATGACTCTAAAACCCAGGGTTTATGTTTACTCTCCTGTGAACTCATGAATATATGGTTGAGTGCTTTCGCAGTATTCTAGAGGAAGTAGTGTTTCATTCTATGACAGTACTTAATTACTTCCCGCAGAGAGGAAATGCACCATTGAGGATGACTAAAAGAAAATAATTTATTTCTGGAATCATCACACCTGACCTTCAAAATCTCTATTTCCTATTCCTTACATAGTTTCAGATCCTAGAGCAAAGTCTGGATTAATAACAGCAATATTTTATTTGCATTTAAAACTAGACATTGTACTGAAAATCTCTTAATATGGCATATTTTGGTATCATGGTGATATTATGACAAAAAAACCTCAGAGCTATTTGCTAATGATGTTTGGTCAGTGAACTGTATGACTATAGTTCATTCGTCATTGTCTGGGATTTACTCATCAATTATCTTTTATATTCTCTTATATTGTTGAGGGAGATGCACTATATATTAATTGACTGTATATGCTGGTATAAAACTTATATAGGACTTTCTATAACAGACTTAGGTGACAGTAGGAATGAAGAAGCATTTATGAAATCAAGAATATACAAGAAAGCATATTATTCCAGAACTCCTACACATTGTAAACAAGGACATAACATTACAGGGAATTATTGTATTTGTTATCCTTCTTATTTGCTGTATAAATTTGGACAATAATATAGAATAACCCTAGTTTTACTAACTGTAAATTGGGGATAATGAAATTTCACTGAGATATTATATGTTTAACATAATTCAATAACATAAATACAAACAAGACAATGAAAAAATAGGCAAAAGACTAAAATAGAAATGTTCTTCTATATGTTCTTCTATATGTAGAACATATAGATGGCCTATAGACTCATGAAAAAATGCTTGGCATCATTTATTATAAGATAAATTCAAGTTAATATCATGAATTACACCATAAGGATGGTTAATCAAAAGACTGGAAACAACTAATGCTTGTGAGGATATAGAGTAAAAGGAATACTCAAGCCACTGTTGTTGGGACTGTAATTTGATATTGTCTCTAGAGAAAACAGTAATGGAAATCTCTCAAAAGATAAAAGTAGAAACACCATTTGACTCAGCAATATCACTTGTAGTATATGAAAATACAAGTATGAAAAGATTTAAGCATACCTATATTCATAGTGGCTTTTTTCACAATAACAAAGTCATGATACAAACCAAAATGACCAACAAACAAGTAGACAAAAAAATTATGGAATATCTATTTCACAGAATATGACTCAGCTATTATAAAAAGATGAAATGGTACCTTTTGGGACAAGATGGATGGATCTTGAAGAGATTGTGCTAATTGAAATAAGCCAGCAAGTGAGAGACAATTACTGGATGAGCTCATTCATTTGTGAAATATAAATAAATGAAACAAGAATAATTTTTATACTCTGAAAAAATATACCACTTACCGAATGATATGGGGGATATGGGGTTGGGAGGAGAAGATAGGGAAGGGAGGGAATTAGAGAGTTGTGGCATTAGAGAGTTGGTGGAGTGTGAATGAGGTCATGTACATATATAAAAATATATAAATACAAAAGAATAAAGGTATACTTCTAAATTCATACACTTACCTAAACTTGTGGAAAATCAAAGAACTTGGAAAAAGTAAATTAATTAATATCAACAGCAGGCATGTGAAAAAATGTTCACAATCACTTATTATCAGAGAACTACAAATCAAGATCACCATGAGACACCATCTCCATTCTGTGAGAACAGCCCATTTTGAAAAGAAGAACAAATGCTGGCAAGAATGTGGAGAAAAGGGACCACCCCCTCCCATCCCCGACACACACACTGTGGAACTACAAACACACATTAATATTAACCTGTACTTTAAACTAGATTTACTTGCATCCTTGAGAGCCTAGTAGACCTAACTCCCCCCCTTCCTCTGCCCCTGCTTATGTAAAGCAGTATGGAGGTGTCTCAAAACATTAAATATAGATCTGCCATTTGATTCAGTAATTCCACTCTTAGGTGTCTATCCCAAAAATTCAAAACCACTTAATTCAGAAGGAAACTTGCAATACTACTTTATTGCAACAATTAACAACAGAAACAACCCAAGTGCCCCAGAAGACGAATGGATCAAGAAGATGTGGTTCAGTTACATAAAAGAATACTACTTGGTGATCAAAAACGGTAAACTCATGCCATTTGTGGCAACATGGATGTAGCTTGAAAGGATAATGCTAAGTGAAATAAGTCAGAAGGAGAAAGATAAATAACAGATGGGGTCACTAATTTGTGGAATGTAAAGTAAATAAATAATAAAGACAAACTAAAAAAGCTAACCCTTGAAAACCAACATGGGAGCTGAAGCACCAAGACTGTGGAGGGTTTAGTGGAAGGTGAAAAACAAAGCATGCAGGAAGCACAGTGGTTTTTGGTGGTGGAATATGGGTGAGTTGATGGTGCATGCACTATGGTAATATCTGATGGGGGTACCCTAATATTACTTCAATATGAGGGCAGACTTTTCATTTATGGAATCTTTTCTTGAATACAAGTTCTTGCTTTTCATGTACCTCAATCAAGATACTTTTTTTCCCTTTCCAAATTGCCACTATTTATATTCTGTTAAAAATGATTTCATTTTGTATAAAAAGTGTTAGATGTTTCAGGTCACATCCTACCAGTCCATGGTGTGGTTTCAATATTATTTGGGAAGTTCTATAAAAACTTAAACTCACTTCAGTAATTTTAATAGGTTTTTATTGTTGTATTCTAGGAATAAGCCAACTTTAGCTCATACATATGTCAACTAATTATGAAAAAAGTTAAAAAAGTTAATTGTCATCACCATCTCTGTATCGTTAGAAAACCTTAACTCATATAAACCAAGCACTCATAGATTTGAGTTTTGGTGAGGTGGGTGTAGTATGGGGGCATCCATTTGTGAAAGAAGGGGCAGGAACAGAGAATTTTTGGAAAAGAAAGCAATTGCATTAGCTTCTAGGGCTAATAAGGAGGTACATTCAACATAGGTCTATTAGAAAGTGAGGAAACTTTTCACAAATTTGAATTCAGAGCAACCAGAAACACAGTATCTCTCCCTGATACTAACCTAAACTTATCTTAAATAGATGTTCTAAAGCCAAAGAGTTTTGTCAGAAGAGTAAGAGGTCAAAAGTTACTCTAAATAAGAATTAATAATTTTATGAAATAGTTCACAAGGAGCTACCAGAGATCCTAGTTATAGTAAAATTATATTGAGTTTGCATCATGTTTTTATTTTTTATTTCATTATTTTATTCATGGAACTAGATATTTATAGTGCCTTAATTTAACGAAAGTGCAGGACTCTATGTTTGGATGGTCAAATGTGCATTTCAAGAAACGTAACAAGGAAAAAAAAGGACATGAAACAAGCAATTTTGTCTGATTTAATACAGCTTAAACAACGCATTAAAATAAAATGCAAGCATTAAGTAGTCTCTGTTAAAGCCTTTTTTTCCAAATGAATGACACAAATGCAAAACAATTAAAAAATAATTCAGATTAAAAACCTCCTTATCTTTTAATAAGTGTCTATTTATAGCAGTTTGGTTCTGAATTTCCTGCTTATTAAGAAAATGACATAATAAGAAAGTACATGAGGAAAAGAAAATCTTGAAAATGGTTTTCTTTGTTAAGAAAAAATAAAAGTCAAAATTGTGTCCCAAATATTTTAATCATTTAGAACCACTTTTAAAATTTAGAGTATTTTTCTTGATGCTCAGGTTATATTTTTTTCTTTTGTCATGAAAATGGCTTTAGTTGTATAAAATTATTTCAATAATAGAGAACAATTAATAAATATATAATTTATATATCTACATGTCACTTTTAGAATTCTACCTTGGTAAAGTTTTCAATGTCACATCAGATTTCTGATTTTCAAGCAGTCTTATGTTACTGGTCAGCAAAATCTGTCTTATATCCTCCAAATTTAGGGAACTGTGCACAGAAGGATACCAATACTCAAGTGAATTCTAGTGACTCAAAATACGCTAAGGATTTTTCATTTATTTTCTTTAAAATTTAGTCATGGGGAGAGGAGAGAGGGTGAAAGTTTTAGCAGAATAGAGAAAGTAGGCTGCACATGTTAACTAAATGTGAAATAATGATACCTATTTAGCTTTTTTGAGAGATTTACTCCAGTGAGGAGAGATGACTCAAAGTGGGCCATTGGAATCTCAGGGCAATTAGGAATTTAAAGTATCACAAGCATTAACAGGGCTGAAAGAATGCTTCAACACACAATTGAAGCAGGCATGTAGATAACATATATAAAGTACTCTTTAGTCAAAAGCAAAGCTTGGATGTTTGGCAATGTCCCCAGTTGCTGACTTCAAGTTTCTTATATCAACTGCATTGCATACTAAAAAAGCACACCTGTGTTCAGTTTTGAGCAAATTGTCCTTAAACAAGTGCCAGCAAGAGTGGGTATCATGAATGTGCATCCTATGTGATAGCACAGTGACCAGTATTTGGGATTTTGCTCTACCCCCACCACCTTAATATTCTTTTATTTTTTAATTTTTTCTTAAAGTTTATTTATTCATTTATTTATTTTTTTTCTTATACCACTATTGTCTCCATAGTGCTCCCACTACCATATCACCCGTGAATTATCACCATATTCCCTTGTGTTCATCTCTCCCCTATTTTGTCTCCCCTCTCCCACTCTTTTGCTGTATATTTCAGTTTTATGGTCAGCTTGCTAGTTTCAACTCGGTATTCTTAATTTTTAAATAAGGTGCTCCCACATTTTCATTTTGTACTTTGCTCTTCAAATTGTGTACTGGACATGGGTATGAGAATGTATATCCTCCCATTTTTGGAGTACATTTTAATTGTGTGCTTTGATGTGAAACTTTACATGTATAGGTACTCAGGTTGCAGAAACCATATTGGTAGGAGAGTGGCAGGGAGCTTATCAAAGAGTTGTCATGGCCATAGCACAGTGGTGACTCATCAATGTAATCACAAATTCACATGCCATTGGGCACATTCAAAGTAGAATAGAAGATCTGAGGTGACCACATACTATTCAGCTGCCCATTTGTCATTAATAATGCATAATCAGTTCTATAAGAATCATGAACTGTGACACTTGGCAGTAAATGTAACAGGAGCCAAATACTAGAAAAGGATACCTGTGAGTAACATCTTTAGACATTTTTAAAGTGTGTGGACTGAGATGAGCACTTGGAGAAGAGTAGATAGCTTCATACCTGAGCCCCAGGTTCCTCATCTGAAGATTATGGTCAAGTAATATTTACTTAACAGACATACTCTATCAATTCAAAGACGTGGAAGCCCTTCAAAGAAGTCATGTGACAATAGTGCATGGGGACAAAGTACAGTATGCTTAGGTTCTAGCCCTTGTTCAGCTCTAGTAGGTAAACATATCAGACCTTCAAATTTTTCATGTGATTCATATGAAAAATAATCTATATAAGGTTCATAGCAAAGTTCCTGACAAGGTAAAGGATGTAATTGATACCAAATGCAAAGGCATCAAAAGCACAAATAAAAAAGTGGAACAACATTGAACTATTAAGCTTCTATGCAAGAAAGGAAAACATCAACAAAATATAAAGGCAACCTACTAAATAGGAGAAAATATTTGCAAAACTTATAAAAAATATATAAAACATCATTAGTCTTTTAGGAACTACAAATTAAAAACCACAATAAAATTATCACTTTATACTTGCTATCTGATAGCTATTATCAAAAAGACAAGATATGGAAAGGTAAATGAGGATGTGGTATAAAAGAAGCCTTTGCGAATGGTTGCTGGAAATGTGTATTGGTGCAGTCACTGGAAAACAGTATGAAGTTTCTCAAAAATTTAAAAATGAAACAACCATTTGATTCCAGTATTTCACTTGAGGATATTAATCTGAAGAAAAGAACTATAAAGTTATATACACTCCTATATTCATTGCAGTGTTGTTTAGAATATCTAAGAAATGGGAGGCATCTAAGTGTCCATCAATAAATGTGTGAATAAAGAAATTGTGGGGCATCTATATAAAATGGAATATTATTCAGCTGCAGAAAAAAGGCCATTTTGTCCTTTGTGACAAGAAAGCACTATACTAAGTGAAATATGTAAGATGAAGAAAACACCAAATGATCTCAATCATTGTGCAATCTACAAACAAAAAGAGACAGAGAGAGACATTATAGGTATAGAAAACAGATAAACAGATTGTTGGTTACCAGGGGGTGGGCTGCAGGGGCTAAAGGAGTTAAAACCTGCAAACTTTGAGCTAAAAAATAAGTCATGGGGATATAATGTATGGTGTATGATTACAAAAAAGAATATTGTGTTGTATATTTTAAAGAGAATACATTTTAAGAATTCTCATCAAAAAGGGAAAAATAGTAATAGTTGTTAATTAGTTATTGTGGCATTTACCATAATTTAGCAACATGAATGATCATTTTGTTCACTTGAAACTAATGTTATATCAATTATTTTTCAAAAAACAATAATTTGTCAATATAAAATCGGATGTCAGTTATTTCTCAATATAAAATAGGATGCAATTATGATCAGCTTTTTACTGTATTTTTAAAGTGCTTGTGAATATTTTTTGTAACCATTTTTATTAATTTATCCAAAAAAGAGCAAAAGTTTAAAGTTTAATTTCCATTTAAAACATTTGTTTGGATAGGAGAGTTTCGTAAAAATTTGTAAATTGAGGTAAACTTGGTTTACAAAACTGTAAATGTTCTAATAACATAGTCTTACATCTATTTACCATAGCTAACACTTAACTACCATAATCTTCCACCACACTGGAGGACCATTTCCAGTCTCAACTCTCTTCTCCTATAGTAGCCTCCATTCTTCAGATTCCCAGAGTTTGGTTTGTTTTGGTTTCATCTGTTCCTTTACTTTGTTTCTTTATATTCCATATATGAGTGAAGTGATTCAGGATTCAGCATACTTCCCAGCATTTCCATCCATGCAGTCACATTTGAGTGGTATTTCATTGTGTATACATCCCATATCTATTTTATCCACTTATTTCTCCTTAGAAATCTAATTGTTTCCATAACTTGACTTTGAAAATTGTGCTGCAATAAACAGATGGCACATACACCTTAGAACTAGTGCTTTTCTATTATATATATGTATATATAAGTAGATATATTATACTTATATATATGTATATATAAGTATAATATATGAGTAGAATTGCTGGGTCATGTGGCAGACCTATTTTCAGTGTTTTGAGATACCTCCATACTGTTTCCATAGAGGCAGGTGTAGACTACATTCCTACAATCAGTGTACAAACTTTATCTCCACATCCTTGCCAACATCTGTTTTTGCTATTTTTATATATAGGGCAGCCTCACAGGTGTAATGTGCTATTTCATTGTTTGATTTGCATTCCTCTGATTGTGAGTGGTAATGGACATGCTTTTTCATGTATCTGTTAGCCATCTGTATATTTTCTTTGGAGAAGTATCTTTTTATATCTTGTGCTCATATTAATTGGGTTACTTTTTTCTTGTTATATTGTACAAGTTCTTTGCAGTTCTTGGATATTCACTCCTTGTCAGGTGCATGATGTGCAAATATTTTCTCACAAAAGTCATATATATGATATATTTAAACTATTGAAAGGTGCAGTTGAACTCAATAGCAAAATGTAAAATTTATATCCTGTTAGCATACTTCATCTAAATTAGCCAGATCTAAGATGCCATTCAAGAAATTAGATAGAATTTTTGGTCAGAAGCAATTTACTCATTTACAAAACTCTAAGATTAAAATCACTACTTTGTCAACTGTACAGCATAGCTTCTGAAATATTTATAGTTTGTAACTGCCCAGATACTCAGTGATATTATGCTAGCAACAACAAAACAAGCTTATAATATCCAAACTGACAATCAGTATTCTCGCTGCAAAACACAGTCAATCTATACAATCAGTATTTTCTCTGCAAAACACAGTCAATCTATACAGATCTTCTGGCTATAATTCAAAAGTTGATGATTTTAATCTGAAAGTAAATACATTTAGAAGTGGCCAATTTTTTCTACTACAAGAAACTAATATCTAGGTATGATTGGTGAAAGTTTAAGTTCATAACTAATAAATCACTGGGCAATTGTGTTTAGGCATGTATTATAAACCTAGAAAAGGTAAATGTGAAAATCACTGAAATGGCCAAGAATCTATATTTTGTTAGTCTATTTGGTACCCAAATAATTACCATTTGAGTTTGGTACACTGGCAAATATTGGAAATGTTCAGATTATGGCAATCATGAAGCACCTGAAAGCAATGGAAGTCAAAATATTTTAAAGGCAAAAATACAGAGAATATTTAAACAGAATTCCATTGGTTGTCAAAAACAGTGATTACTAAGAGCACATAATTAGCTTAAATATATAATGCCAGGTCTTCTCAAGAAAATGTGAAAAATACTAAACTTCTTTACTAGTGTCATCATTTTACAATTTTACAGGTATTAAACAGAAACCAGACATTAGAAATTTATAACTGGCAATAATAGCGTTAGAAAGATATAATCTATAATTAGGGGTGTCTTTGCTTAGAAGACTGGAAAATTGTCACATTAAAAAAAAAATCTCACTTTCCCTACTCTTCTTTGCATCAAGCTGTAACTTATTGTTTATAAGTCAAATGGGGTCAGTTGCTGTGAGTACAGTAAAATGAGGTTTCCACATTTCTACAGGAAGGGATCATGAGATGACACGATCTTTTTTTTGGGAGAAATGTATAACAATGTCTGTCATTGCAGCTGACATTATGTGAACCTGGGGAGAGTGAGGAATGAATGTACCATTAAAGTAAGCAATAAAATATATTGTTCTGGAAGTGGTCACCCCATAACATGGGATCTAATTTTCCAAGATTGCCACTAGGCAATGGAGGAGTCCTATAGACATTACTTGGTTGACACTGGCTCTAGTAGTTGTGTGTAATGTAACCAATCCTTGTTGCCATTTGTTGGGGGCAAGCATCAGGTTCAATAATCTGCAAAGGTTCTTTATTGATTCTAGTAGTTGCACAGACACAACAAGCAGGGTAGGGCCAGAGTCAGGGGGGCTGAGAGTCAGGGGAACCCCCACTACGCCACTAGGAATCTTCATATTCTTTCTCTGGGCTCTCTCTGGTATTCTCTCATGCTCTCTGCTCCCCTTTAACTTTTCACTTCTAGATCCAGGTGTGCACACTTACACACGCACACACCCACTGGGCCTCACAAGCATAGAGAAGACACAATACCCTGGGTGCTGGTTACAGGCTAATGATTACCTCACCCTACATGGTGCTAAGCTGAACTTCAGAGATGTACTGTCACAGAAGATGATTGCAGTCATGTGTTCACAACTCTCAGTAGACACGTCAAAAGAGCTTTCGCTGTGCCACAACACCCCCCGGCAGACAGATGCATCAGTGTCTAGTTCAGTCTTTCCGGCAAGTCCATAGGTTCTGAGGAAGGTGCCTGCAAGCACTGGTGGGTCCTGCACTGGGCTGCAGCTGTGCAGAGTTCTGGGTGTGGCAAGGGCAGTTTTTGGAAACACAACTGCAGAAAGCAGCAATGAGGCCCTCTCTGTGATGCCCCAGACCTGTCTTATATAATGATTTTCTCCTTTTTATTGATATGGTGAATCATATTGATTCAAATACATTGAAACATCCTTTGCAGGCCTGGAGTAAATGCCACGTGGTCAAGATGCATGCTCCTTTTAATGTATCATTAGATTTAGTTTGCTAAGATTTGTTGAGGAGTTTTACATCTATTTCATCAGAGATATTGGTTAGTAGTTTTCTTGTGATTTCCTTGTTAGCTTTTGGTATCAGTAAAGTTGGTCATGTAAAGAACATTCCCTCTTCAAGTTACTGTAAGTTTGAGAAGGTTATGAGTTCATATTTGAAGGTAAGATAGAATTCAATAGTGAAACTATCTGGTCCTGGGCTTTTGTTTGTAGACTTTTGATTACTGTTTCAATTTCCTAGCTTGTAATCGGTCTGTATAGGTTTTCTATTTCCCCTTATTTTTATCTAAGAATGTGTTCATTTCTTCCAGATTGTCAAATTTGTTGGTATAAAAATATTCATAGTAGCCTCTTATAATCCTCTGCTTTTCCATGGTGTCTGTTGTGACTTTTCTCTTTCTGGGTAAATGAGTTAAAGATGTGTTCTTAGATGAATATCACTACTGAACAGGTGGATTTAATTAGTCAGTTAAAAAAGGCAAAGGACCTTTATTGGGAAGTAAACTATTTCCAGACCATGAGGTAATCAAGTAAACTTTTGAATCAAGTTGACAGTTCCCAATAGAGTGACATTCATTATTCACCTCACTGGTTCAGTAGTTATCACTTGCAGAATATGCAAATATAGATTTTATACAAACCTTAATTTGAGTGGTGCTCACTATCCAGTGGAGGGGACTGGTGAGTTGAAAAATGGGAAGAAGTGAGGTATGCAGGTTAGACAGAGCGGTTATATAGTTAGAGGAACACAGAGGAGCCTCTGCTTAACTCAATCAGCATGTATAGCCTGTAGATGATTCTTTTTATACCTTGTCCTTTTTTAATCATCATCTTCAAATACCACTTAAGTTCATTCAACAAGCATTTATTTAACAGGTCCCTATGCTGTGTCAGACAATGTTTGAAATATTGAGCTTAAAGGACAAATGTCTTGAATCTATTCCCTTGCACCTTACCTAACTTTATGATTGATAATGTGTTTCTATACGCTCACCCGTTCTCTCATGTGAGCATCTGTGCCAACCTTTTAATGTGCTGATCTCTCTTCTAGCTAAAGCTGTCTGAACTTTTGTAGGAAGTAGTAATTTTGAGCTATGAGGTAAGAGGAGACAGGTATGGCCTCTTGAGATTTGCTATTTCTGGAAATATTGTTACCATGGGTGGAGGGAGGAAGGCAGTTTGAGGTTGGTAAAGTCTGAGCCCCTGAGGGCAAAAAAGACAGCTTATTAATCTTTGTCTCCACAGGACAGCAAAGTATAAGAGGTGGATGGCTGTGTCTTAGGAAATAGTTTCTAGTTGAATGAGTGAAAGAAGGGCAAACATCAATAAAAATGATATCTGGACTCTAGATCTTACAATATAGAGATAGAGGGAAAATGTAATGATTAATGTTAACCATGGTACTTTTATCCCTCTTCCTATTGGAATCTAAAATTAAAAACCTTTTTAAATATAGGACCAGCCTATGGTTTCAGGGGAAAGAGAGAACTCCCCCATGCCCCCAATGACTCTTCCTCCATTCTATTTCTGGCATCAAATTAGCTGCCTGAAGACAAAGCCTTTTATTTCACAATTAAGGATGCAATTAGAAATGCAAATTCTGAAAGAGTGAGCATAATTCTAATGAGTCTCAGGGTATAAATAATCAAAATCTACTCTCCTGTAATGGAGCACCAAATTAGGGGACAGGCTCTGAGCACAGAAAGGGGTAAAGGAACCTCTCATTTACCTAAGTTCCACATAGAAGGCTCTTTCATAGACTTAGTTTGACTTAATCCTAAAACAAGTATGTGAACTAGGTTATTATTATGCCCATTTTATAAATGAGAAATTCAAGTTTTAGCAAATGATATACTGATAAGTTTGAACAAATAGAATAAATTATGAAACAGAAAGACATTCTATTAATACAGATTTAACCTTTGACCCTTCAAGATTAACTTCATCTTTTATTGTATCGTAGTGCATTGATTATGGGCTTTGAGAGGACAATCTGAGTAAAGAATATGACTTGGTCACCAAGAATTGAAAATAAAAATCCATAAGGATGGAGAGGCCTGCATGGGACTTGAGTTCTCAAGAGTGCCCAAGATATAACTTCTATCCTTTTGTCCCTAGAATAAGAGGAATAAGAATATCAAGAATGAGATACAAGACGAAATTCACTCTGGGACCTATCCCTACCCCAAGCTACCTTACAAAGAGGGCATAGTTTGTATGTGTTTGTCAAAATCTGTTATTGATTTAGGCCTCAATTTATAGAGAATCACAGACATCAGCAAATAGATGAAGGAGCCTGAAAGACCTTGTGGTGCTAAACAAGTCATAAAAATTCCTGAAGCAGTAGGCAATGTCTGTGTCCTCAGATACAACCTGACTTTTTGCATTTTGTGGTAGTCCTGCTGGTGGTGGCCACCCAAAGAAAATACCCAGAATGCCAACAGATAAAATGGAAAATGGTCATCATTGCTTTTAATAAGAGAGATGCAGATTAAAACCACCATGAGATATCTCACACCTGTGGTAAAGACACCCTAAAACGATTCCTGACAACAAAGTTGGAAAGGATGCAAATAGGACCCTGTTTTGCCATTGGTGGGAATGTAAAATGGAACAACCATTTTCAAGGTGAATTGAAATTTACCTTAAGAAACTAAAAATAAGAATTTATGTAAGAATATAATTATATATATTTTTATATATTATATATGTAAATATATAATATATAGAATATATTATATATTAATATTATATCTATCTATAATATATATCTATATATAATATAGATATATATTTATATATGTATAAGAATTTATATATATAAATTAGTAATTCCACTGGGGCATTTATCCAAAAAGCATGAAAACCACCAACTAAAGCATTATACTCTCAATGTTTGGAGCAGTGTAGTGCAACCATCCCATCTGGATATGTTCTTTATCTGGTCTAGCAGTTAAATAACATCAGAGCCCTCTGTGGACTTTTACAGGCTTTAATGGTGCTCACAGGGAACTAGGTACAAAGGCACACTAGGTAGGGAGGCTGGGTCAACTGTATGGCAAATAGGCAAGGCTAAGCAGTAAGGAGCTAGGAGGAAGGTGAACCCCCCCACCCTCCCAGTAATCTTTACAATTCTCTGGGTTCTTTTTCATTGTCCCATTCTCTTCACATTCTCTCCTTTCTGAATTCTCCTCTCTCCTCTCCCCAAGGTGATGATGCCACCCTTATCCTCCCCCACTAGGACTAGATGTGCCCAGTCACACACATGCACACCCACTGGGCCCAGACACATATATAGTCATAGGGAGGGCATAATACCATAGGTGCTGGTCATAGAGGCTAATGAAGGTAGGACAAAAACCCTGCTAATTCATTTACCCTACAAGCAGCATTACTTGTCATAGGACATGAAAACGACACTCGTAGAGGACTGGGTCAAGATGATGTGGCCTATCCACACAATGAAATACTATTCAACCATAAAGGAAGACAAAAATGTTGACAGTTGGAACACAATAGAAGGCATTTGAAAGAATTATGCAGGAAAGCAAGTCAGAATCACAAAGACAAGTGCAAAGGGGAAAATTTAACAAAGAAAAATGTCCCAAAAATCAGCTGGGCAGAATCAGGGGACAGATGAGTACAAAGGGTCATTATGACAGTTCATGGGTGATATGGTGGGATGAGAGCTTTGGGGGTATATACAGCAATTTAAGTATATATATATATGATTAATATTTTTTTCTTTAAATATAGCAAATGCAGGTAAAGAAAGTGAGGTTTTTGGGGCTAAGAGGAAGGGAGAGAAAGAATGTATTAAATATGAAAAAAAATTTACTTTAGTATCATAGGAAAACATCCTTTAATTCCAGGACATAGAGATGGAGGCTTGAAGGGGTTGAGGAATGTAGAGGGTATTTGTAAGGAAAATCAGGGTTAGAGATATTGAAGGCAACCATGGGGAGTGTCTTTTGAGCAACACAATTCTCATCTTTATTTCCAGCTGAATTCTTGTCAGATCCTGCCTCTGTATAGAAAACTGTGGAAGATAAGAAATGCCTGCTGGTTGACAGTGCTGGGTATATAGGAGCCTGAAATCCTATCTTCCTCTTTAGTCTCCAATATGTATAGAGGAGCAAAAAATCAAAGGTCACCATGAAGTTTGGTGACCTCCTCCTTTACTTGCTGAAAGAAATCAAAGCAGCAAGGAAGGCTTGCCCTTCTGCTAAGAAAACAGTGCCTGATTTTATGGTCTCTTTTCTTGCAAGGGAAAGTGTAGTAAGTGTAGATACTATCAACACATATAAATTGCTTACAATGTGCCAGGTATTTTAATTTGTTTAATTGTCATAACCACTTTATGGCATACAATACAATTACAATTACCATTTCCACAAATGACCAGGAAGGCTGATTGATCCCAAGTCACAGAGCTACTGAGTAGCAGAACCAAGACTCAAAGGTTTGTCTGAGGAACCCAGCACTGGTATTTAACACTACACTGCTCTATCAGATCTTCCACAGCAAGTGGAAGACAGTGTTCACTTATGTCCAATCTACTTCTGTGATCTTGGGACAATTAGAGAATTTCTGTGAGCCTTAGTTTCTTCATCTAAGAAAAGGAGGAAATATTCCTTCATTCTTTGGCTACTAGAAAATCATTTGGGAAAATATAATTAGAACAGTTCACCCGTAAGACACAATCAAAAAATGTTTCCCTCCACTGTGTTTATTCATACGTCCCAGAGATAACTAGATAGTTGGCAAGAACCCCCAGAGTCTGGGAAGTCCATAGATGCTAAATATAATGTTATGAATAAATATTACCACAGCCTTCAAGCCCTTCCTATTTGTGAACCCCATCATTTGCTTGTGATGTGCTTTTTTGTCTACCTTAGCTTAGTTGTATATTACAAACCATTTGTGAAATTAAATCAAGCTAATGTATTGTAACCTTCATTTTTTAAATAAAGGCAACAAACAATGCAAAAGTAACAATGTACATTATAGTAAAAAGTATCAGAACAATTCAATAAAATGTATTTCAACTTCATGGCTCATGATGAAGAATGTATTTTCTCTGAGTAAAAAAGATTTGAAAATCTCTAGGTTAAATCATAAGATCTTCAAGAATCAGTTCAGATATCCTTATATTAAGTAATAGTTTCCAGTCTTTTCTGGAGCTAAATTTTTACATCACACTGTACTATAATTTTTTCTCTCATCTGTCTCCTGTGCTGGATTTGAGTTTCTTGAGGACAGGAAACAGGACTTTCATTGCCAAGTCCATAATATCCATTATAATATAATATCCAATATTCTGTCCTGGCACAGAATATACACTTAAGAAAGTGCTTGATGAATACATAAATACATAACTGCAACTGACTTTTAAAACCAAAGTCACACAGAGGTTATTTACTATTCTCAAAGTCAGTATCTTTTATGAACAAGTGAACAAGCACCAATTTTCTTATTTACAAGCACCAATTTTTTTATTTACATTCTTTCCTGTGATCACTAACTCCTTACTGGTTGACTTACCTGCCCTCTTTCTCCCAGTATCCTGGGTGCAGTTGCCCTCTATATGAAAAGCAAGGATCTTTTCTTAGTTATCGCTACTTTTGGGTGACCTAAATTCCTGACCTGACCTTTTCTAGTAGGATTTGGATCTATCAGTAGTAGGAAAATCTATACTCTCTTACAGGAGAGCTCTTATCAGTTGGTAGGTAAGAATGGAAGAATGCATTTCAGAAACAGGAAAGACTCAGTCTTCCCCCTAAAAGAGCCATAAAGTCTTTACAGTAAATTCCATACTCCAATAACTTAGGAGCTCAAGTACATCTAAGCATGAAGAATTCTTAATGTAACTTTTGGAACACTTGGAAAAGTACCTACTCACAATTTTAATTTACTTTTCAGTTTCTGCAACTATAAATGTTTTGCAATATAAGAAATACACCATTCAAATAGCCTATGAAACCAAATTATCCAAGTCATTTGCAAAGAGAATGTACAGTATTTTTTTTTTGGGGGGGGGGGACAACTCCACCATTACAGCACTACCAAAGCACTTAGAGTACCTTACATAAAAGTTAAAAGTAGGTAAAAAGTTACAGCTAGACTGGAAAATAAAAGGTTAAAAGTAGGTAAAAAGTTACAGCTAGACTGGAAAATAAAAGGTTAAAAGTAGGTAAAAAGTTACAGCTAGACTGGAAAATAAAAGGTTAAAAGTAGGTAAAAAGTTACAGCTAGACTGGAAAATAAAAGGTTAAAAGTAGGTAAAAAGTTACAGCTAGACTGGAAAATATGGAGGATGAATTAAATTTAAGACACTGACTCAGCAGGCTTGCTCCCTTTCTCCTTCTCTTCAACATATTTCAGGTAAACAAATTGTTATCATCAAATCGCTAACACTTGGGGAGAGCACATCTCTTAGGAAAATGAGGCCAGTTTCTGCAGTTCCAAGAAGATATAGCCTCTCAGATACATTATACATTATATAATGTATATAATGAGTAAAGATGGGGAGGGAAAGAGAGAGAGGGAGAGAGGAAGAGAGGAAAGAGGGAGAAAGGGAGAGAAAAAGAGGTATAGGGAAGCAGAGTTGGTAATTCCAAAGGGAAGAATCGTTTGTGGAAGAAATATTCTATTAAATAAGCTGAATTTTTTATTATGAAATCAAGAGGCTGCTTGTTTTCTAGTTTAGG
This sequence comes from Uropsilus gracilis, assembly GCA_004024945.1. Taxonomy (NCBI): domain Eukaryota; kingdom Metazoa; phylum Chordata; class Mammalia; order Eulipotyphla; family Talpidae; genus Uropsilus; species Uropsilus gracilis. The sequence goes on along the minus strand of PVHY01012435.1, from coordinate 25,602 downwards.
TTTTGGTATTATGGAAAAATATGAAGAATACTCAAGAAACCTTAAATGTTCTATAATACAGCTTGTGTTGCATAAAAACTCCAGAGGTTTATGTTTGAATTTCTTACTCAGTTAATCTTTCCCTTCATCTAAGACTCTGGTACTGTGCTGACAGAAGAAGATTGGGAATCATTGTGAAAGTGAATTCCACAATCAGTACCACCTTGGGTGAGCCTTTGGGAGACAGAGTACTTTGGGGAGAAGTCTAGGACTGGGACATTGGAGATTTGGCTCTGTCATCAAAGATAGTGGGGTCCCTAGTAAATCCCTTCCCTTCCAGGACCTCCATTTTCTTTTCTATAAATGGATCTGTCATAGCTAAGGTAACTTCTTGTTCTAGAATTACATAAAGCTAAGCAGAATGAAGAGAAAGTACTCCAGAGTGTCATTCTCAGATTAAAGAGGTATGTTCCTCATCTGATATTTATATAACCAGAGAAACCCTGCTAGCAATTTATTTTGAGAGAACAACTAGCTGATTTGTTTAAAATAAGCACAACCAGCTGGTAGTGGTCCTATTCAAGCACTCCAGACAAAGTAATTATCTCTTTGAAAATCCCATAGCTAAAACTGACATGAAAACACCCCTCAAAATGACAAAGGTACAATTTTACTACATCATCTTAAGGAAGGACTCCTCTTAGACCTTTCTAGTTCATTTTATTGCCTTTTTATTTATGTATTTTGAGGAGTAGAGGGTGTCTGTTTTTATCACTTTGCTTGAAAACAAGATCAGGGGATATGTAAAATCTCTCCCTCTGATTTTACTCTATGCATGATCTGCATCTCTTCCAATAATTCTTTATCTCAAAGAGTCTTTAGATGTTGAGGTCAATCCTCTATAACAAAAAAAGTATTAATAATTAAATATCGGGAATCAAATACCACTTTTGAATATTGCAGAGAAAACCTCTGGAGAATTTCCTATGAAGTGTCAGCTATTTTAAAGCCTCATTTAAAAGCAGTTTTTCCTTTCATTGCAATCTGTAACTATTAAAATGTTAAGGCAACATTCTTTGTTACAGTAAATCTTCATATCTTTTGCACACTACACTCTTATTTACCACTTTAGAGAATAAAGGTTTGATTTGATTAACTCTATTATTTTAAATAAGCCTATTAGTTTTACATAATATTATTATATTCACTTAATTTCCCTATTCATCTACAATTGAATTAAAAGGTTTAAGCTATTATCAATATATTTTTACCAAACTCTCAGTTCATTAACATTTTCATTCTGCCTTTATCAAGACACAAACAATATGATCATTTTCCTTCCCTGTTTTAGTCTATGACCATCCTATTTGCACTAATTGATTTATCTCTGTTTTAATTAACCCAACTGATTCTTCCTCATTGATTACCTACACTAAAATAATTCAAAATTAAAATTATTTTATATTAGAAAGATCAACAACACAATACAAGGATGGAGAACAGATAGTCACTTTCCCTAATTGTGATATCAAACTACATGGTATGTGCTAGGGTAATTGTTAATAGTTCTTTTTGCAGATTATACTGAAGTGTATCAAAATGGTTTTCCAAAATGCAGCTGGAAAATTGAGAGTATCAGTATTTTGATTTTTTTTTTTTAAATTTAAGATCTCAGAGCTTCCACGGTGCCAGAATGAGCAGGGACTCTGTGTTTGTCAGAGTGACTAGCAACTCAAGACCCTTATGGACCTGCCAACTTCTAGATTTCCGCTTCCGTGGTCCAGTTGCAGCTACCTAATTCACACAAAAGCTAACTTTCACAGTGAAATCAGCAGAGCAAGTCAATCTAAGTACATAATTTAATATTTATCATATGCACCAGGAGTTGACAGTGAAACTTCAGGTAAGGTGGAAGTTAGACCAGATGCTAAGCAGAGTGGGGAAAAGAAGAATAAAACAAGGATGGTGTGGGTGGCCATTGGTTTAAGGATTCATTTTGACAATTAATTGGACATCACTTTTATCCATTGGCAATTAATATTTCTACTATTTTTCTAAAGTATAGTCAGCTCTAATAAAGAGTATTATGGATGGAAAATAGATGGTATGTGCTAAGATGAGGTGAATGTTACAATTGAATGATGATGGGTCTTAAGATGTATTAGGCATGAAAAACTGGAAGGCATTTCAAGTTTAAGTGGCCTTTTTTTGTTTTCTGGGAAATTAATGAGTTTTGTCAGCAAAGAACAGCAACTCTTGTATGAGATGCCACTGGAGAAAATCTTTTCACTAAAGCTTTTGGGAAAAAAGCATCTTTTTAAAGAGTATGTCTGCTTAAAACTAAGTACACCAAAGTTAATACACTATAGATAGCAAACAGGCCAGTAGGTGACACAGAAATATTTTCTTCCCATTCTGATGATGGGCAACTATTCAGGGCTCACAGTCACATATTCAATTTAGAATAAATCAGAACTGAAAAAGTTTTTGTGATATTTTCACTGTGCTAAGAACCTCCCCTTGAATCACACAGGGATGCATTGACCAGTATGGGTTAATATGAATGTATGTTCCACTTATAGAAGAAGCTGCCTTCGTCTTCCCATGCTGGATTACACATCAAGTGATGATTACAGTAAACAATGCTGTCGCCTACCTGACGTAGAGGGAACGTTTCTGATTGGTTCTCAGGGACCCAGATCCGGAACTCATGCTGTGGTTCATCATCTGCTCTCGTAGGTCATGGATTTTGGCCTCAAAACGAGCGTAATCTGGGAAGAGATGTAAAGGTGGTAAATTTGGTTTTGTACCTTCAAAGTAAGAAATGCAGCACAAGCTTCATCCTTCTGTTCGTTACCTTGCCAATCATCAGGGAGACACACAACTCAAGAACGTTCACTTAGACTACAGACTAGTTACTTTGTAAAATAAAACTAGAAAACAAACAGCCATCAAATTCACAATATGTGAAAAGGCCATGTAGGAGGAGGTAGGTGTGATTAAATATGGTGTGATTAAATAATATAAGCTATCCACAAGGATATCTTATGGATATCTTATGGATATCCTTGTGGATAGCTTTTATGGACATGTAGTCTGGCTAGATTGTGGGAGTGGATACAGGTTCCTGTATTTGTGTTAAAACAATACAGAACTAACTACATATACACTCACACAAATGGTATAAGGAAAACTTGAATAAGATTGATGGATTAGGTCATTATCAACATTTTGGCTGTGATTATATGCTATAGTTTTACAAAATGCAAACTAAATAAAAATGCAAAATGCAAACTAAATAAAAATCACATAAGATTCTTCCCACTTATTTTTTTAAATTGCATATGAATCTATAATTATATCCAAACCCCTCAATTTAAAAAAGATAGGAAAAAGACCTAAAAGCTATGGAATTATCAAAGCTATGGGGCTGGAAGTGAGTTTCTGTTTACTTTCAGCCTGACAGACTAGAGAATCAAGTACGTCTTTACTGATAAGCTATGCCAAAAAAAATTGATTTAATTTTACTAAGTTTTTTGTCAGGGGGTTGCGAGAAACTGATCAATTGGATCACTCATCTCTGCCCTGTTAGTATAACATAAAATGTACAATACATTTTATCAGTTCTAACATACATAACATACTAAGTCAGTTTCCCAAGAGGTCAGAGTTAGAAATGGGGGTAGAGAAAAATATCATATTAAATATGTTTGGAAATATTAAAACTTGAAAGAAATATATCTTAAAAATCAAGTAAATATTGATATATCACATTCTCTCCATAGGAAAACTATTTTTGCCCAGTAAAAATGTAGAAGTAGTAGTAAAATGTAGAATGTAGAATGTAGTAGAAGTAGATTTAAAGATATTTATTAACTCAATCACTATCTTTAAAAAATGACTTCTGAAGTTTGAATATACTTGATCACAAATTGTTGTATAATTTCCTTTGCATAAGTGTCTTCCTTTAAGACAGTATGTTACAAATCCTTTATAATAAAGAATTTTATAAGACTAAATTTTAATTCAATTTAATGAATATTTGCTGAATAAATAAAATTTACTATTTCAAAATTTCATATTATTTCATAAAAGAGATTTGACCTTGATTTCCACTGATAAGCAGACAATGACCTCTGAATGTTAAATAAAATGGGAAATTTCTGGCACTTAAATCTGATGTTATAGTATTTTGGAAGATTTCCTGTTCAACTTAGCTTTGAATAATTAAATCCAAAATGATAATCTAAGCAGAAAACATATTTAACTTAAAAAATATTGATCATTATGTATTTATTTCATTCTATTTTAGCAACAAAACATTATACCCTTTGATACAATGATGCTCAGTACAGATTTAAATCATTTTGAATAACGTTTTTATTGCTATCCCAAAAAAAAATTTATGACTGCCACATGGCAGATCTTGGTTAGTATTTCAAGGCCACCATTTCATCTCTGAAATTACAAAAATTTCATAAATATTGAGAAATTTGAACTATGTAGAAAACACAGAGTAAAAATTGATCTTCTCACGTTTTCTCTCTTCCCCAATCTTTGTCTCTATTCTTTTGCCACTATCTTTCCCTATAATGTGCTCTAAAGGTATCTGTAAGGTTGTGTGACAGATTTCACAGCTATTTCTCTATTCATTAGAATATTTATACACATACCCACACATATGTGATATCATAACTATTTACTGTGGTAACACTTTTTCTAATATTGTAACAGGGATCATTACTGACTTTCTCCTAAACAGAGTAATATATTTTTTAATACCTTAAGCACACTCCATACTTTCAACTGCAGTTTAGTATTTAGATCCATACAGTTTCTGTTGTTGTAAATGGAATTCTTTGGTCTATATGTGCACTGTTCTAAAAGGTAATTAGAATAACACAGTTCAAGTACTGGTAAAAGCTTTGCACAGTCATCAAAGAAGAAAATAATCTGGCCTGGGACACAGAGCAGAATTCCCAGCTTCCTGTGATCCATGTTCCACATTGCCACTTGTAAATACCACATATGACCCTTGATAACCACAAAAATCCCATCTGTTCCCAAGATACTCTCCTTTACAACTTTTATGTTTCCTCTCTTGATGTAAACCTGAAAAACCAACTCCAACAGTCTGCCCTGAATCATCTAATTTAGCACCAGTCCTTAACTCCATTGACCATTGCACTGCTTTAATGAATTCATCACACCAACGGCAGTTATTTGTACAGATACCTATCTTCTCTACTAAGTGAGCTCTGTGAGCATAGAAGCCACATATCTGATATTTAATAACAGGTACTCAATTAACATTTGATGAACGAATGGATGAATGGATGGATGAATGGATGAGAAAAGAATAAGGAAATTAGCAGAACCAAACCAATTGAACAGAATCTATTCTAAATGAATTCAGTTATAAAATGTCAGCAAGTGCTGACATTGCCAAGTTTTTTTTCTAAAATTGTCAATTTTCAGTGTTAACGTTTTTCAATGAAGGAAGAGGACTTCTTCTCTTCAAGACAAAATATTCTGTTTAATTTCAAGACTTTATTTTTACCTAATCCTTGCCAGTCTTAAATCCTACTGTTATTTATATTGTTCTCTAAGTGATCTCTGTGTTCTCTACAAATCAGTCCTATATGGGTAACAATTCCCTGATATGTAGCAATATACAATAAGTACTGTTATATGCTTCTATCACATTTTCTGTATCATACCAAGACATTTGTTTTAATAATAAACTATATTTTTGTTAATGGATGGCTCATTAGATTCCCAAAATGTTATCTGCTAGGTTTTGAAATATTTGTTCTTCATCCTATACTATAGAAGTGACACTTCCCATTATGAATTTAGAAGTGTTCCATAGTATGTATTGTATTGTACTATATTTGTCTTACTTGCAATATATCCAACCTGTCCAATCATGTTAATCACTAATCTTATGCACCAATTCAATCTAAAAGTAATTTTCTCTACTGATCCTTAAACTTAAGTACAAGTAATTTTATTACACACAAATTTAGTATATATTTGTGTGTGTATGTGAGAGACTATATTTCCAGCTTCCTCCACATAAATTTATGGTTAGAAATGTTCTAGAAATAAACAAGAAACCAGGCATGTAAATTGTGAACTATGAGTATTCTGCTTTATTTTTTTAAGTTTTTCTGCCCTAGATAAGTAGCTTTGTTTAGAATAATATACATTTTTATTGAATAAGTTTTGTTTGCATTTGCCTTTTGGGTGTTCCTCCCCCCCCTTCCCACTCCCACTCTCCATCTCTTCTTTCATTGACATTTATTTTTTCATTGACATTAATTTTTAGTCCTTTAGGTTCTTCCTTTTCTTTCCTGTAGCAATGTCCTTTTGTCCAATGTGGACATGGTTTCCTGGGACATGGTGGCCTGTGCTTAGGTTTCCAAGTGTCTTTTTGCTGCTGGCCATCAGTTCACATGTGATTGTTTTCTTTCAGTGCCTCCTCCTTCTTTCTGGTTGGCTGCTCCCGCCCATCTCCTATCATATTTTGCTCCTTTGTTTTGTAGTTCTCATTGCTGGCGTTGGGAGCATTTCTCCTGGCCAAAGTTTGTGCACCAATTTTTTGATTGAGATAGGCCCTGGCAGATGATTGGTCCAGTTTGTCGCGGGGCCACTGCCCATCTCTGTGACTTTCCTCACCCCCTAAAGTGGGAGGATCCTTTGATCATGCTGATCACAGTGGTTGTATTTCTGAGGAAGTTCGTCTCTATAATCAGTCTTGTTAGTCCTATGTCCCATGGATCTGACATGTTCATTGTTCTGGAATACAGCTTTGTTTTTCACCTCTGTATTTGTGTGCAACTGCCGTTGAATCACTGATTTATTTGCTTTTGGTGAGGGTTGACTGGATTTGGAGAAGATCAGAGGGAATGACCCCTACCACCCACTACCCCCTGCTAGCACACCCCCCCGCCCCCGGCCCAGCCCACATGTCCGGCAAGGAGGCTCAGTGTCCAGCAGCAGAGTTGAACCAGGTGTGTGGGCAGGGCTACCCCCACCTTCCCCGGCCACCTCATGGTATGGTGATTGGTGACCCGGGAAAGCCCCCAGCCACTCCCGCTGCCCTAGCAGGAGGCAGTCCCCCCCCCCCCACCTTGCACTCCCCAAACGGAGCACGGCAGGCTGGACGGCTGGGGGCTCAGTTTCTGGCAGCATGGCTCTATTCTTTGTTTTATAATAGTAACCCAAATTAAACTTTTCAACAAGTTAAAACAAAAACCTCACACTACCATATCCATTTCATATTCGTTCTCTCTTATTTCTCCAAATAGTTCGTTCATAGCTATGCCTTTCCCTTTGATTATTGGATTATTTTTCAATAAAATTTCTAATATCCAGGAAAATAGTCTAATGAGGTTTTATAGATATGGATACATTTATTTTAAAAATATTTATTGAAGCAATTTTGATTTACAGCTTATATGTTTTATGAGTTCATGTTCACAATTTAGGAAATATAAGATACCACACATAATCTTCAACTATAGTTCAGAGGCCACTACCTCCTTTGTCCCAACTCCTCATTTACTCCTTCTAGCAATATCATTTCTAAAGTCAGATTTCTAGGTTTTTTTTTAAATCTCTTTTGCTTTTTTTTTTTTTACATTCTGCATGTGGGTATATATTTTTTTGTCAAATATGTATTTTACTTAGCATAATTCTATCCATGATGTTGCAAATGGCAAGATTTCATCTTTTTTAAACAATATCCGAGTGGTAATTTACTCTGTGTGTGTGTGTGTGTGTGTGTGTGTGTGTGTGTGTACTTATATATTTTGGTTACTATATATAGCGCTGCAATGAACTGAAGGGTGCATACATTCCTTCAAATTAATGTTTTTTATCATCTTTGGGGTAAATACCTATGAGAGGGGTATCTGTATGATATCATATGTATCATATGGTAGGTCTATTTTTAATGTTTTGAGAAACTTTCAGACTGTTTTCCATAGAGAGTGGAATAATCTATATTCTCACCAATATTGTATCAATATTCCTTCTCCACACCCTTGCAAACTAATGTCATTTCTGCTTTTATTGATCTAAGTCATTCTCACGGGTGTGAAGTGGTATCTTATTTTGCTTTTGGCTTACAATTCCCTGATAAGTGATGGACATTTTTTTCATATGTCTGTTGATCATTTCCATGTTCTCTTTAGAGAATTGTCTCTTTGGCTGTTTTGCCCTATTATTATTATTATTATTATTATTACTACTATATTTTATGTTTTTATGAATTCTTTGTAGATCTTGAATATTAGTTCCTTGTGAGAAGAATCATAAACAGTTTAATAATAAATAGTTTTGGGACTCTGAGTTTCCTGAATATGGATATTTTTTTCTTCCCCAATTTGAGGAAGTTCTCAGTTATTATTTCTTTAATAGGATTTCTGCCCCTTTCTCTTTTTCTTCTGGAATCTCTATGATAAAAATGCTATTCCTCTTTATATTGTTCTGTATTTTATTTTTCTTAATTATTTCTCTTTTTGTTATTCTGTTTGGATGATTTCCACTATACTATCTTCCATATCACTGTTTCCTTCCTCATCTCACTGAGTCTACTGGTGAACCATTCTGTTGTATTTTAAATTTCAACTATTACATTCTTTGTTTCTGCATTTTTTGCTTGGAGCTTTTAAGTATTTTCTCTCTTTGTTGTATTTCTCATTTTCTTTATCTATTGTATCCTAATTTTAGTTATTATTAAGACTGTTGCTCTACAGTTTTCTTTTAGTAGTTTGGTTAAGTCTGTTACACTAGGGATTTTTCCTCAGGTTTTGCTAGAATTGATTGATTGGGGTGAATTCCACTGCTTCCCTATTGTATTTGATGTTTTGTATTTATTTCCAGGCTACTTTCCTTCTTAGTCCTGCTGTGAAAATCTTGCTTTGGAACTTCAGGCCAGAGGTGTTGATCTTGATGCTGTGATTTCTGTCTGTTAGCTAAAATCTCATCATCATTCAGGGTGACTGATGCTTGAAAGTCAGCATACTCTGGTGGGAGTCATAAATGCAGGGGATATGGAGATCATTGTGGTATACTGGTAAGGAATAAAAGCTTTCCTCAGCATTTGAGCCACAGGAAAGATCTTCAATCATCATCTGGTTATGGCTGATCAAAACAGACTATTGATGGTATTCTCTCAGGAGTCCCAAACTACAATTGACCCTTTGACTGCAACCTAGTTTTGATCTCAGCAGATTTTGCTGTAGAGTCTTTTCCCTTAAACCCTGGTATGTACCAAACTGCCAGAGGAATATGTATGACCTTGTACCAGGCAGCCATTGTGAGAAACTTCAGATTACAGAGTAGCTAGGCTGCTCAAATTTGGTATTCAAAAGCCTTTTAATTGTGACTGTTGCTTCTGGTGTCACCAAACTAGCTGCCAGCAGCCCCAGGTTCTGTCATCTCAGCAGTGGTTTAGCAATCAGTGCACCTTATAGTTTAAGGCATCTGCCCATCTATGGTGCACTAGGTGCTCAGAGAAGCACCAAGTGTTTAGGTGGTGGCGAAGAAAGTGCTTTTTGTAACTTCAAAGCTAGCCACTCATAGTCGTACTTGTATCAATTCCAGGCTGGCCCTGTAGTCAAGTGTTCTTTCCAAGAGGCAGGGAGCTAGGAGGGGGATACAAAGGTCATTAGTCTGCTGCAGACTAGAAGGTTAGGGAAAGACTTGGGAGTCTTTGTGGCTAAGGTGTGTTACCCAATTTCTGCCAGGCCTTTACTGTTCAGTATAGCAGGTGGTACTTGCCACCTTCATTGGGTGACGAATGCAGGAAAGTCCAGAGTATCCAGCCTGGGAGTTTTATGTTTTTGGAGGTGTAGAACTAGCTTCAAGAGCCCCAGGTAAGTCATATCCATTCTGGGCCAGCTGCTAGTTTTCCTTATAGTAAGCAGAGCTCATTCAACAGTAGAAGGCCAAGACTAGAAAGGAAATAGGATGTCTTTGGTTATCATTTGACATTGAGGCTTGGTTACTAGGAACAAGCTTCCAAGTTTTTCCTAGGGGTATGCAGGAACAACTTTTTGCCTGTAATCCATGGCCATGAAAATTCATAGATGACTTACTGCTGTCTCTAGTTCCAGGAGAAGGTAGTGATAAGGTTCTCCTTTCTCTGTGCAGTAGTTCTAGAAACATGTGTTCCCAAATCTGGACCCTCTTCTGTTCACCCAGGCCTTTCCATAGTTATTCAGTTGGTAGCAGTGACCAACTATTGTCATGCATTCTACACACTGCTGTTTTCTGCTTGTCCCTTCCCCTTGATTCCACTAAGCTCACTGGTTTTTGTTCAACCACTGTCAGTACTATAGGTATGCAGACATCCTCATGTGATAAGTTTAAAGATAAGTATGCAATTTTAAGTTGCTTTCTGTATGATCTTAAGGAGGTATTTTCCTGACATGGCTTACTCTGTCATGTTCCCTCAAATGAGATTTTAAAAATCCTGCAGTCTTTCTCATGTAAAGAGGAAGTCAAGCTTACTAAGAATCTCAAGGAGTTAATATCTCTGCACAATATCTGAAATTATATTACTTCTAACAAGGCACTAAGGTAGATGTATTATTTTAGTCAAAAGAAAATAGGTTCAGAAACATTGAATGACATCACTAAGTCACACAACTTCTTAGTGAAAGATTTCAATGGAATAACTCACTCAACCCTAGATCTTTATGAAGTCATTTTCTTTCTATTACACCATAATGCCTATTAGAACACCACAATTATTCTTCTCTCTCGATATTGTGTTCTTCTTTCACTTATTGTATTTAGTATGTGTATACTGTTTGCTCATCTCCTTTGTTATATAGTTTCTTACTGGACACAGCCTACTCATTTCTATTTCCTAAACCTCAGAATCTATCATTCACCATACCTGTGTATAGTACTGTCATAGTTTCTTGGCATATAGTTTGTAAAATGCAGAACATGAGGAATTTATATTCAGTATGGACATTGACAAGGAAATTAAGCAAGATAATGCTGAGGTGGAGATTGCATTAAAGAAGCAACACGTTATTTAGTTTTGATTCTCATGAAATGGGCACCTGGTAAATGTTGCTTAACCTAAGTTTACCTGTTTTGCTTTTCATAAACTTCTGTAACAAGATGCAAATCAATGAAAATCAACTTCTAGGCAAATGTGTAGCATTTTAACGTATGTTAGCTCTGACTAATACTTCTCCCCTTTATGAATGATAAGCAAGATTTTCCTTAAAAATGTACAAATTCCTGGATATCTAAATCCATTCATATTGTGATTATGTCATTTGCTTTTACTTGAACCTCATGGATGACAGTAGTAGATAGGGACCAGATTTGGGTAACACAGATTCTGACATTGTCATTTACTAGCTGTACCGCATTGTAAAAGTTGTTAAACTGCCTAGGCTCAATTTCATTGTAAGTAGAACAGAATAACTGTGTATTTCAACAGATGTTGGGAAAATTACAACAGAGAAATTATGTACCTCAAGGGTTAGTTTGTGGTAATGACTTAATATCTCCTATTGATTTTATGTGTCATTCAACATCTATTCTTTTTCATTTCTTAAAAAAGTCAGGAGTACTTCTCATACTAAGTAAAATGGAAATCTTAGTCTACTCCTAGAACCTTGCTATGCTATTATGTCCTACTGTCTCTAATAGGCCAAAGAAGAATGAAGCACAGATAGCCATATTATGGAAACTGGCACGATCATGGAACTTCACCCCTGTTAGAAAATCAGTAACTAATCACATGGGGTCTTTCACAAAATGGTAGTGATTTGGTGGTCAGGAGAATGATACCCAAATTTTCTTCTGTTTTGAGGAATGTCAATGGCTTCATCAATCATCATCTGCTCTAAGCTTTGAACTTTGACATGAACACTTGGATGGAGCAAAGGCAAAGGTGTAAACACCACTCACTGCACATCAGAGGGACACTGCCATATTCTTGTTTTCCTTGCAACTTTTCAAGGGTAAACAAGGAAGCCAAAAAGCAAATTCAAGCTATCATTCACACAGGAAGGAGAAGCTACCTTCTGTTTAACTCAGGAAGTATACCCTGTGTTGATTGATTAGCGCTGCCCAAGTGCTCACAATTTCAACTTTTGAATGACCAATTTGGGGTATTAAGAAAGAAAGTGGGGTAAGATCACAGAATGAAGTCATAGGCATGTTCTTTCCACATGAGCTGCTGGAGAGCCACCTGCTCTAGCTGCAACCTGCTCTAGCTGACTCATCTTTGTCAGTGACCAGAAGCAGCAGAGTTGGACTAGAAGTCTAGGCTACGGAGCCAGCTCTGAGTCAATACTGTCATTTATTTCCAATGGGGACTTGGGAAGTTTGCTCAAGTATCAATTGTGAGACTTCTTTCACAGAGTGGTTCTGAGGATCAAAATTAGATGTACATGAGTCACTTTGTAATTTTAAGATAGTAATTTTAAGATAAATTTAAGATAGTCATTATTACCATGATGACTCCTTCAGCACAAAGGCATGTGTAGTCCTCCGTGGCACCCAATTGGGGGACAGAAGCCTTCTATTCTTATTTGCTCATTCTGGATACTGCACAATTTTAACAGCTGATGAAGTCATTGGGTGCTTGGTGGTATATAAGCTAAGGAAGTTCAAGTTTCCAATAAGACTAGAGAAAAGTCAGCGGTAAGCAGACTACTGGAGTCACAATCACAATTCTGGTTATCTGAACATGATCTTCACTGTTGCCAGAGACCAGAAAGGTTATGTGGGATGCAGGAGGAATAATTTATATTCTTGGCACAGTATCTGATCATTACTCCAGGGAAGTAATACTGTTGAATAACTGCAAATGGTTCTAATCTTTGAGGGAAGCATCTTTTTTTCATTTATTCAGCAAACATTTCTTCAGGGTTCAGAGCATGCCAGGCACAGGGTTAAGTTGCTGGGGGTATTAAACCTACTGGGCAGAGCTTAAGGGACTCACAGCTGACATAGCTGTCTTTAATTTTTTATTTCCTGTGGTGAAAATAAAGAGAAAATTTGCCATATAAATATCTTTTCCCTGGGAGAAATATTGATGAGTTTAAATTAAACTCTAAAATTAAGCTTGGTCTTGAACTGATTGGCCACTAGCACCCTAATCCCAGGAACATTTCCTGTGAGCTAGTTGCTTTACACCAGCATCCCAACCCCCTGTGATATTGCGTGTCCCACAGTTCTAAAATTGTTTTTCTGCTCTTTTATTCTGACAACAGTAAGTATCTAGCAATTGCTAATGCAGCACTTGCTGAGTCAAAAGAACCGAACAAAAAGCAAACCTGCAAGGCAAAAGAACATAAAACTAGACCTCAGATCATACACTGGGACAAACTGTCAATTTGATACCTGTCCTTTTTCCCCTTGGAAAGTTCTTTTGGTAAAACTCTACTTTGCTTCTAACCTCTCAGTCCCTCTGAATTCATCCACAACCAGCACCCAGACCCTTGTCTAGCACATCAAGTATCAAGTACTTTCTAGATGGCAATTCAATATCCTACAGGCACAACAATACACTCAGATCCATGATACAATGGAGAAAATGAGGCAGGCAAAAATATGGTTATTGATAGAATTAGAAGAGAAGCAGGATTTCAAAGCAATGTCCTGGAATCAAATTGCTGGATGTGAATATAAGATCTGAGTGATATCAGGCAAACACCCAACCCTCAGAAGTGCAATTTTCTCATTTGTAAAATGGGTAATCATTGCTGCCTCTATACAATATTGTTCTGAATACCTAACAAAATGTATCATTTTCTTTCTTTTAATGCAGATTAAAGCAGTGGTAATACCACTATCTGTGAAGGGGGTGGACTCAAGCCCAGCCTGATTTCACAAGCTGAAATACACGTATAAGAGAACCAACTGCAGATCATTGGTTTTACCTCAACTCCAAGAAGCAGCAGTTTGTCAGAATTCTTTTGTATGATGATATAAAAATAATTCAACTTAAATGAATTTTAGAAAATAATCCATATTCCCAGTTCACCAACTCTTCCAATTTTGGTTACCCTGGGATTTCAAAGCCAGGCAGGCATAGAAGGGTCCCACTATGTCATATCAGGCTGTGGAGATACCATTCAAGTTTTCTTAACTTTGATACTTTTCAAGTAGTTATGCTGGGAAGGGTGCAGGACTGAATCTGAAGACAGGCTTCCCTCTCATATACACATCACAATACCCATGTGCCATGTAGAGAGCTAACCTCTGGAAGGGTTGTCAGTTGTTCCCTGATTTGGCTATCTCTCAGTTGAAGCAGTGACATGGAATTTTCCCCTGTGAAAAGTTACCCAATGTTGTTTGGCTTATTTTCCATGCTAACTATTGTATACTCTGTGTGTGTGTGTGTGTGTGTGTGTGAGTGTGTGAGTGTGTGTGTGTGTAAAAGAGAGAGAAAGAGAGAGACAGACAGACAGACAGACAGAGATAGGGGCATGCATGCTCAGAGACAGACAGAGGGAGATAGGTAGAGACAGAGAGATAAAAAGCTTTAATTCCAGATCACTGTGATACAGCTTTAACTAAGGATTCTGGAGAGGAGAGTGAATTGGCTATCTTTTCTTCATTCCATAAAGAAAGAAGATATACACACTGATCCTTATATATTTCTAGTTCTGAGCACTAGGGATTGTATTACAGAAACTGTGAGGGCAAGACATTGCCATATTTTGTTCTTTCTCCCCACCACTTAGAACAGATTGTCACACGCAGTTAATTTAACAGTACTAATATAAATATTAGCTGAATTGGGTGAGCTAAATAAGGAGTAGGAGAAAGAAAATTGATGTTTTACTTTGCCAGAACTACTATGAAGTAGATCTAACCTTTTAGAATAATTTTCAAAAACAGACTGAATTAAGGTATATTCTATCTCCCTCTTCCTCGTCCCCTTCCTCTTGAGTTGGGATCATTTGTTTTGACTAGAACAATTATCTGTGCAGCTTGACTAGAGAGCCTTTAAAGTAGTTCCAGGCAATTGCTCAGGAATCTTTAATGTGTGAAATGAAGCAAATTGTGTAGGCAAACAACAATCTGAATCCCCAACCAGCATTTTCATACTTTATGCATAGAACTCTAAAAAATTAGACACATCAAATTTCAATTTGGCTTCATGCAAGCTTTGTTTTATGGATTTATAGAGATTGATTTTTCTTGATTTTCAGGATTCCTGCAAAATGGAGCTAGCATAGAAATGGTTAGAATTTGGCAAAGGCTGCGTCTCCAGGTGATTGTTAATAGCCTGGTGTAAGAAGCTATTTTTTTAAATATTCTAAAATAAATGATCCAAATTTGACTTTGAGATTCACTACTGATTTGTGGCATGGTTTTGCATGCACATATTCAACCCAGAGAAATCTTGATTTTCTTATCTCTGTGATAGAAAACACCACCTGCTGATCAGATTGAAAACGAAATGCAACAGCATTTGTAAATGCCATAGTTCAGTGTCAAGAACAGGTTAGGTAATCAATAAATGAAAAAAAGTCTCTTGAAAATTTTTATTTTCTTATTATGAAATGAGATAATATTCATACACTGCTTACATCATACGGTTGTAAGAATCAAATGAAAAGTCAAACGTAAAAGTGCCTGATAAATTGAGAAGTAGTATATTAAGTAATGATAAAAACTTAAACCAATATAATTTTTTTTAAATCCCTGACTAGAGGAAAACTTGTCTCAAAAGTTGTGGTATTTGATTTCTGTTGTAGATATGGAAATAAAGACATAAGACATGAAACATAAGAGAATAAATACAAAACTCAAAGGGAAACTGGAAAGCTAGTCTAGGGTTATTTCAAGGGTTATTCTCTCTAAAGGTTTAGTGGCCAATTGGATAAAAAAAACTGAGATACACAGAATAACATTTTATTTTTCAAAATTTTATGTATATATTATACATCACTGTATACCCCAAGATTCTTGTACTACCATGTCACCTGTGACCCATCAACTTGTCCTTATTCCATACCTGATTTCTCTCTCCCTCACTTTCCTGCCTTTTGCTGTGTGCTTTAGTTCTATTGTCAGTTTGTTCCTTGGTTTGTTTTTCCTATATCCCACATATAAGTGGGACCATTTGGTAGTTATCTATTTCTTTCTGGTTTATTTCATTAGCATGATTTCTTCTAGCTCCACTCATGTTGCTGCAAATGACATATGTTTGTCTTTTTTGATTGCTGATTAAAGTTTAACTGATGTGGATCATATATACTGGTGCATCTGAAGAAAAACTGGGAGTGTCTGCTGAAAAGGCACAGTGCTTAGGACAATATCCAATCAGGTAAGAAAACTTTTCTTGGCAAATGCAAATATTAAATCTGAAATACAAATATTAAATCTGATGAATTTGCCCTGTTATTTCTTTTATATTAAAACAGTAATGTTCAAGCTTCCTGTGGTTTTTTTTTTTCCCGCAACAATAATCACTCTGATCTTGCCCAATGAAAAGGTTGCTATCCTTGCATAATTACAGACCAGGGCAGAGAAAGGAACTGTCTGGCTCCTTTCCACTGTCTGCCTCCAGAAGTAGTGAGGCTGGTAGTCCCTTTGGCAGTCCCTTTGGGTATGACTTAATAGGTATGAATATCTATTTGGTTTGGGGGACAGTCTTATTAGATTTATCCTTGTTAGCATCTGATACACACATTACTTGGGGTTGGGTAAAACCCACTATTCCTAGATAAGTAGGAGCACAAATGGAAGAACACTAAGAGAAATCAGAGACTCTGGGTGGCTAGAAAATTTTCTCAAGGTCACACAGCAAAGATAAAGCTTGAATCCAAATCTTCTAGTCTCAGTCTCATCCAGAACTTTTCCCACTATACTGGTGCTACACTTTCCTCTAAAAATGACTGTGCTACTTCCTCTTCTGGTCATGAAATATACATGAATATCTCAGACTAGCTTGGTCACCTAAGCAACCAATTAGCAACCAACATCTGAAATTCATATATAGGGAAATATATATGAATTTATAGTATATAGATACTATCTCTATAGATATACTATATATCTCTCTATATAGAAAATCTCTCTCTCTCTCTCTCTCTCTTACTCACTCTCTCTCTCTCTACATATATAAAATACCAGAGCTCCAACTGCAACATCTCTAGGGACAGGGGAAACAAACTTCTGGTCCAGAGATGTATACAACAAGAGCAAGGCTCCCTCCTTTTCCAGTGGAGGGGTGGGAGAGCCTCAGAGATATGGATGTGGCCCCAAGACAGAACTGGAAACCACAAGAGGAGAGGAGATGAGCTGGACCAACCACCTGCTGATGTATGTCCCCACAGGGAAACTTCTCCATTGACAGTGGCTGGGAATTTGGTTCTCATCACCAAATGCCAGAACTATAAGACTCAGAAGCGGCATCATGGGGCAGTCATCAGGATAGATGGGTCAGCCACTGAAATTAAGGCATGAAATCCACTGACCATACTGATTTGGAGAAAAGGAGACAGCTTCATATACCACATGAGGCATCAAAATCAAGGAATCGGGAACCACTCCACACACCTGCCCTGCAAAGAGGTTCTTGGTTTACTTGACCTGGTTACCTGCCTACAGCTATTTCTGGAGAACTGAGCAGCATGATATGCTGAATTCCAGAAGCTCAGATCCTTACCCAGGAAAAGGACTTTGTTCTAAAAGAAAAGAAAGATGAAAAATAAGACCAGTGGGCCATGCATCAATCTACTATTGTAGTGAGAAAGGAACTGGAATGACAGAAGTGGGGAAGGGGGAAATGGGGAGCATGGTGCTGGTATATGGGTGCATTACTGGATGGAAAGCCATACTTAAGAGGAATAACTGTAAAAGATGACTAATGTTGCATGAAAGTAAAAAAAATAATAAAAATAATCATATATAGTGAATTCTCTATATTGAATTCTATATATCAATTGGTTGGTACACACAAAGGCTTCAAGAAGGCATTGTTTTGTCCTCCCAATACTATTTCCATGTGAAAGTTTCTCAATAGGTCAGTGGTGAGATTCTGGGTTTAAGACTAGAGATTACATGGAAGCCGTGGCTCAGCCAGTGTAGGTTCTGCAGATGTAGGGCTGACTGATTTGTCAGTCTTCTGCCCAATGAGCATAGACCAGACACCAAGACTGGGGGGAAGTCAGAGACACACAGGAGAGAAAATAACCAACCTTGACTCTGACATCCCTGATTCTGCAGAAATTGGTGCAGGGATTGCCAGCAGCAGCTGCAGAGAAAAACAAGGCTGTGCGCGGGAGAACATCATAAATCTGAACTTATATAATTTCAGACTGAGGTTTTCTTGTCCTTTCTTGGCCATTATTGAATATATGTGACAAGCAGAGAAATATTCTATGTGAATATTTGAAAATGTTTATAATAGAAACATTTTAATTGCAATTAAAAATGTAAATCTTCTAATTTGATTAAAGTAAGAAACTAACAGTACTATGTAGTTAACCTCACATTGTAGTGCTCTGAGAGTGACAGGGCCCGACTCCCTTTGGCTCTTTTACTTTGGCGTCCCCAGTGATGTCACTCTTAGCCCTGGTTTCCTAACAGTAAAATAGCCCTTGACCTAATATTGTTTTGAGATTCAACTAGGGGATAGCCATGAAAGTGCTATGCTGCTCAAATATGTCTGTTCAATAAGCAAACATTTTTTCAACATCATGACAAAGCTGTCTGCACTAGATTCCATGATTAAATGATTAGAATGTAGCCTCTGCATCTATGGACATTTCATTACAACTATCTAATAAATATGTCAATTTACACAATGATGGCAATTCCAGAACCTACTGTTTGAATGCTGTCTACAATTCTTGATTAAGGCAAGTAGGTTTAACTCCTCACTCATCTCTTTACAATTCTTCCCTCCCTTTTGGTTTCCTGATTTCAGCTTCTCAGCATTTCCCAATTCCATTTTCTATAAAACACCATTCACATGCTCATCTGCTGGTAATACCTTTCCTATCAGTCTGCATCCAGTTTCTCATCCTTTTCATCTTGTCTTCAACATCTCTTCCTCTGATATCTCTCTGAGCTATGGTCTCTTATTCCATCAAATTCAACAGAGATATTTCTCCTTTGTAACACTGCATATGCAGTGTTATTTGTGAGGGACATCAGATGATTAGGTGCTCAATGGCAGATGGAATAGATCTGCTGATGTGACAATTCCTCCTTCATTCTGATCAAAAGTGAAGCAGCCATTTTGAAAATATTGAGACTTCAATAAATGTGTTCTATTCCTCATGACTCTCCCATTTAAATAAGTTCATTTCCTGATTGTGGACAAAGAATCACCAGAGATAGATTGAGAGACTTATTTACCCTATTATTTCTATGTTTCTGAATCCAATCTAACTAGAGTATGCTCTAATTCTCATATTAACTTTTATATCTTGAGATGCTATGTGTTCCTAATTACCATCTTAATATGTAAGCATTTTATAGCATGCAACTGCAAAAACTACGTTATTACCCACAGCACCCAAACACAGAAACAAGAACTAAACAGAAATACTTCATCACAATTTATGGTAATAGTTTTATTCTGTTTAGTGATTTCCATGGGTCAAAAAATTATTTTTTGCATATTTCACTGATTTTTTTCCTATAAAATTACTCCCTTGATTTTGGGTAAAGGACCTATGTAGAAGTGCAAATTCCCTAGAAAACTGGAATTGTCATTTCAGCAAGGATAAAATATAATACTATGCTGTCCTCTGCAAAGTATCATTTTCGAAGAAACTTGATCTCAAAAGAAAAAAGTAATATGGTGCCACAAAGAGATTTTTAGGGGTGTACTCTTCACTTGTCTAGAAGCATTGTGATGAGAAGACTGGAGAGGAACCATAGAGATATTAAAAACCTGGGGTCTCTTCAATGGTCCTGGTGAAAGGTGTTGAAGGCAGCTAATGGAGAAGGGGGACAGACATTTGAGAGGTGTAAATAAGAGGCTTTGCTGATTAATGTGACATATTAAAGAGAGAAAGAAACTGAGTTTTCTCAGGTTTCTAGCTTGCACAATTGAGAATAGAAGATAGGAGGTATCATTGAGGGGAGCAAAGAAAATGACACAGGGTCTAAGTGGAGACACACTGAGTTTGAGAGACATTACTGTAGCCCAGTGGTCATGGGCCAGACCCTAATTCCATGATTGCCAAAATGAGCAGCTACAACTTTAACAACTGAAGCAATTAATAAGCCAGCAACACCTCTGAATTTATGGAACTGATATAAAGATCATGCTACAACTACACTTATTATCCTTATTCGGTCATTGTATCCTCTCAACCTGCAGAAAAATTAGGAAACAACATACTGTTAAAATTGACTTTTATGTGCAAATGAAAAAAAATGTTCTAGGTGAAAATTGGCCCCTGTAGAACTGAAACATGCAAATTTATATTTCTTTTTAATAACTTACAAAGAAAGCCCTAGCATGCTGCCTCTGGAGATGTGCAAATTTATATTTCTTTTTAATAACTTACAAAGAAAGCCCTAGCATGCTGCCTCTGGAGATGTAGGTGTAACTCTTATAATTAGACTCTAATCTGAACCATGAGTGTGAGCATCAAAAAGCTGATTCAGAGTCTAGTGTCAATTTGCCGTCTGCACAATGAAAGGCCATGATCTGGAAGATGAAGGATGATTGAAGAATTCTGGTTTGTTTCAGCACAATCTCAAGATAAGTTCTTTCAATTATTACTTTTTGGCAAATTCACTCTCCATCTCCCTTAGCCTGCATTTGAAAATTATTTGGTGGACTTGATTTGTAAAGCATTTGTGCTTCTGATCCAAGAGTCAAGAACCAATGTATTCCAAATTTCTTCTGTATTTAAAGGCAAGCAGACTGGTTTTTATAGATCAAACCAAAAAACTGACCTTTTAAATGCAATCTAGTTATGCTTGTCCTATTTTATTATGCATTACTAGACCCAATAATATTTGCAAAGTCTGTTCATTCCAAGAGAACTGCAATTGCCTAGCAGGACTCTATTTGGTTCATTTTGAATTCATTAGGCACAAAGAACAAATTTTTTTCAGAGAAGTCAATTCTGAACAGGCGTTTAATAACTCTTGCCTGAACTGTGTAGTTTTTCTTTTTTTCATTTTGAAGTGTGATCTGACTTGTTTTGGTATTTATACCCATATAGAACAAAAATATCCCCTCTCTTTAGTCTTTCATAGGAAAAAAAAAGGGGGGGAGAGGGTAGAGAAAAGAGGGGGAGTAAGAATGAGGGGGAGGAAAGAAGGGAGAAATGGATAAAAATACTTTTTTCTCCTCTCTTCTTGTCTTTAGGTAAAGCATACCGTCTTGTTTCACATTCTTCAGCTGTTTCCCTTTGGACAATTTCTAGATTTTCCATTACTTTGCTCTTTTTTGTCTCACAACTCATTATGGCATTTTATTTTTATATGCTCTCCAACCATACCTCAGATATTGATGACTTGGCTTCCTCTTACTCATTTGTAGCTCCTTCATTCCTAGAAGTGTCAATGTGGCTCACGAAAGCATGTGAGAAATGTGTATGGTCACCTAAGTGCACGTGAGTGAATGAAGTCATGTCCTGTCACACCACTTCCCTCCATTCTCTTCTTAACACGACGTGTGCCTAGAACTTAACCCAACGTTTCACACATTTCCCAATACATTTTAATGTAAAAATGTTCTTTATTCTCTGAGGTTTTCTTTTTAAGGACTTCCTCTTCTGAACTCATGGATGTATCTCATTTTCGCAAGCACATTAATTATAGGTGTATTCAAGTTTTCCTCTCCTATAATAACTTTGGGTTCTCAGAATTTCTTTTTTTATTCAGTTTTTATTTTAGTGATGTTCTGAAATGCTTGGATACTATTTGTAAGTCCAAATTAAGAATCACGTACAAAAATGCTGACTGAAAGCTCTGTATGCATGGACAAGGATTGCCCTCCAGCTAGTGATAATCTGGGAACATAGTCAATTTGGAGATACCCAAAGAGCAGGACCAGAAATCACTATGCGCAGACTGTTTCCATTTTCCTAGAATTCCTTGATATCAACTATATTAGGTTAAAAGTCTGTTTGGCTAAGATCTGAAAGTGAAGGAAAGGAAGCATTCTGGGGGCAGAAGGGATGTCTCACCACTCACTACACAGATTCCCTGATACCCTTGTGTTCTATGGAATGTCTTATCTCGCTTCTACCCATGTCCTGAGGTTCTCTGGTTCACAATCCATTCAGAGATAAAATATTCACATCTTGGGGTGAGCATGGTTAGCAGGTAGAAGATACTAAAAAAACATAAACCCTTGACATTCATGGCAATATGGATATAGCTAGAAGGAATTTTTGCTAATCAACAGATACTAAAGGATACTAAAGTGTTATTTGTATGTGGAACATAGAAAAACAAAACAAAGGATTGGATAAAGCCAAACAAAAAAATAACCCTTTAAAGTTGACTGGACTGGGGCAACCAGAGGGGTAGGTGGTAGAAGAAAGGGAAGGGTGAGAAAAGGGAGACAGCACAAGGATACATGGTAGCGAACTCTATGGTGTTGGGTACACTCTGGCAACAATGCCTGAAAAGCAAGGGGTGCTCTTCTCTAGTAAAAACAAAAACAAAAACAAAAAACAATCTAAACTTGTATTAATTCAGGAAAATATTTTAAAAGGTAATAAAACAAAAGAATTCTAGAACTAGGTCTTCTAAATAACAGATACATTTTCAGTTCTTCCATACAGATACTTAAGGTTTTTAATACATGAGTCTTTTAGGATTCTGTACTTATCAATGGCTCCATTCCTGGCAGATACTTGTGTTTATACACTCTTAGCTCTCCTAACTAGTTCATTTTTCACTCACATTCGCTTTCTAGCTTCTGAAATCTTACTCATTTTTCTGGCATGTACTATCAAAATTTGCTTCTTTTCTAATGTTGTAGATTTACAATCTGTTTTTTAAATTCAGTAATTGTTACATGGTTGACGTTTTGGAAGGGAGCAGAAATATATGTAGGTATTCCAATGGCTGCATTTAACAGTGTCCCAAAATTACATTTAACACTAGTAAATTTAATCTTAATGCTTTCTTGCAATCAGTCTTATCTTCTCAAGAGCATATGGATCTCATTTCTGTCATCAGCACATGTGTTTTATCTCCAAACCTTGTGACATCTATAAAAAGTGTAGGAGACCATAAGTAGATAAAATCTTTTATTTTTATGTTTTCTTTAGCTAGTATTAAAAATTTTCAACCTTTCCATATTGACATGGAATCACTCATTTTTTCATCCACTTAAATATGCTGGACACAGACATAAAAGCTTAAATAATTGAATTCCTATTTTCAAAGACTTCAGGCAAGTAAATATATAATACAAATAAGCTGTTACAACCATAAGAAAGCAACTGTGTCAGCGCAAAGGGGTGCCCCATTTCTATGGGTGGAAGCATTTGGTATTTGAGAGGACATATAAACTGGACTTACTTTTAGAAATGGAAGAAATGCATTGCGCAGGAAAAGAAGAGCTGCTCTTGTGGTGGCAAAATGCAGATGCAAACTTGTTTTTTTTTTTAAATATTAAAACCATCTATATGGGCCAGGCATGGTGGCGCATGCCTGTAGGTGGCAGCCTAGGAAGCCACGGCGGGGGCCAGGGATTGCTGTTTGAGTCCTGCCAGGGGCACATAGGGAGACCTAATCCCAAAAAAATAGCTGGGCATGGTGGCATGTGCCTGTAATCCCAGCTACCTGGGAAACTGAGGCTGGGGATTGCTTGAGTCTGTGAGCATGGAGCCTGAGGTTCTATAGGGTGTGCCCCCCCCATTGTCTCCTGTTTAAGATTGCAGATTTCAAGGACAGGTATGCTAAAATGGGAGAATGACCTTAGCTGGAATTTCCCTTCAGGGAGATGCAGGGGGAGAAAGAAGTGAAATGGTCAAGGTGAAACAGGTTTCCTGGAAGGTGGGAAATTAGGATATATAAAGGGTGTGCAAACAAAGAGAGGCATTCAGATTCGAATATGGAGACTGGATAGAGAGGTTCAATGGAGGAGAGATGGGAATCAGCCATCTTGTAAAGATGCGAGCCAAGTGAGCTTGGCCATGTGGCCACTGGGGGCCTGCAACCCTTGGCTGGCCCAGGCTGGCAGCATGTGTGCTGAATGCAGTTAAGGAGTTTGCAGACTAGAACTCCGTGTTGGAGTTTGTTTTGCTGAGTTTAACTTGTGTCTGCGAGAGGCCGTGCAAAAGACAGGCCTGAAAAGAAAGTGAACTTGGCTGGGTCTAGTGCCATGAAGTTCCTGCTACCTGAAGGAGACAAGGAGAACACAGCGTGGAAGACAAGGAGGAGCAACCCAAGGGAGCAGCCAAAGGAACCTATCTTCTAGCGTCTGGAGAAGAACTCTGACTGGACATTGGTGAGATGATCAAGACTGAGAGACTGAGGATATTTGGGGCAATCTAGGGAAAGGACTTTGGACAATGCTGAGAAAGGTTTTGGACAATTGTTAAAGTATTCTGAGTCTTACATGTTTTCTTTTGTAGTAATTAGAAAGTCACTTTGTTAGAAATAAATTAGTCTGCACTGATAGTCTTGCACTGGTTTGGTATTTTGGTTGAGAAAGCTGGGGATGGTGGTAAGAACCCACAAGTGGAAAGTTTAAACTGTGTTTTAAAGCTTTTCTTTTTAGGTCTGAAAGAGGCAAAGAAAGCAGAGAGAAGCTGGTAGCTGATGTTTGCTTATCAATGGTAAAGGTGATCAGTGTAAATGCTAATGAAGAGTGTGTAGCCTGCTTTGTAGAGAGAAGCAGGCAGATAGGTGTATCCAGTTAAAGTCAGAAAGTCTTCTTTTTACCCTGTTTCGGTTCCATGGGCAAAAATAACTAGACCTAGTCTCCAAAAAAATAAAAAATAAAAATAAAAATAAAACCATACATATGTTCTAATATTTGTTATTTTAAAAATGTGATCATTATGTTGCGTGACTACGCTTTTCTTTTATAAAATTTTTAATTATTTTCTTATTTTCATGTAACCTTGGTAATATTTATATAGTTGCAAACTTTTTAAGAGAAGAAACCTCTCTATAGAAACTGTGGGGCAAAGAAGAGTCTTTGTTAAGTAACTTGATCCTACTAGAAGAAAATGGAATGCAGCTCACTTGTAATGAGTACTTTGGCTTTTGAATTACCAAGTAAAGTTAAGTATCAGCAACTCTTAGCTGCATGAGAAACTTGCTAATGGAATCCCTCTATTTGTAGGAAGAGATAAATGATAGTTGAAAAGTGAAAAAGCACAGTGTGAATATGCTAGGTTATTATTATTAACACCACATTGCCAACCAACACCATTGTTAGTCCTTAGAAGTTCCCTACAACTTTAAAAAAAAACACCTTCCTCACGATGGAATACTACGCATCCATCAAGGAGGACAAACACATGTCATTCGCAGCAACCTGGATGGAACTAGAAAGACTCATATTGGCAGAAATAAGCCAAAAAGAAAAAGAGAAGTACAGGATGGTCTCACTTATATGAGGGATATAGGGAAAATCAAACAAATAAAAAATGAAAACAACCAATGGGACTGAACCAT
>PVHY01012434.1:0-44512 GCA_004024945.1 Uropsilus gracilis | reverse complement strand
AGTTTTATATAGTCCCAGCTGTTTATGCTTTCCTTCATTTTTTTTGCCAGCCATAGTTGTTTCCCCAAATGGATTTCTGAGGTGAAATTCATGAAGGGTTTTGCCCAGGTTTTCTTCTATGTATTTTATGGTTGCAGGTCTCACTTCCAGGTCCTTTATCCATTTTGAGTTAATTTTTGTACAGGGTGTGAGGGTGTTAACCTGGTCCATTGTTTTTTACAAGTTTTGATCCAGTTTTCCCAGCACCATTTACTGAAGAGGTTATCCTTGTTCCAGGGTATGTTTTTTTGCCCCTTTGTCAAAGATTAATTGACTGTATATGTGTGGTTTTATTTCCGGATATTCAATTCTGATCCATTGGTCTGTTTGTCTGTTTTTGTACCAGTACCATGCTGTTTTAAGTATTATGGCTTTGTAGTACATTTTGAAGTCTGGAATAGTAATACCTCTGTTCTCTCTTCTGTTTGTCAATAGGGTTTTGTTGTTCCATCTGAATTTCAGTAATTTTTGTTCTATCTCTTTAAAATATATCACTGGGATCTTTATTGGAATTGCATTGAATCTATAGATGGCCTTTGGTAGTATAGCCATTTTGATGATGTTGATTTTTCCAATCCATGTACAGGGAATGTCTTTCCATTTTTTTTTTTTACATCATCTTCTATTTCTTTTAATAATGTTTTATAGTTTTCTTTGTATAGGTCTTTTACGTCTTTTGTTAGGTTAATTCCCAAGTATTTGATTGTCTTTGGTGCAATGGTAAATGGGGTGTTTTTTCTAATTTCTTCTTCTTCTGATTGATTCTTTGCATATATGAACGCTGTTGATTTTTGCATGTTGATTTTGTATCCAGCTACCTTACCAAATCGGTTTATTATTTCAATCAGTTTTTCTGTTGATTTTTCTGGGTTCTCTACATAGAGAATCATATCATCCGCGTATAATGATAATTTTATTTCTTCGTTCCCTATTTGGATTCCATTTATGTCTTTCTCTTGTCTTATTGCCCTAGCTAGGACTTCCAGAACTATGTTGAAAAGGAGTGGAGAGAGTGTGCATCCTTACCTGGTTCCGGACTTTAATTGGAATGGTTTATTTTTTAAAAAATTATTTACACACACACACATATGTCTATCCTGAGGTTCTCCCACCACCTTACCACCTATGAGTCATCTTAATCTCTTGTGCCCATCCCTCTCCCGATTTTTCCCTCCTCCCCTATTTTGCCCTATGGCTTAGTTCTGTTGACAGTTTTAAATTTTTCTTGAAATGTTTTTGTTTATTTTCCCTATATCCCTCATATAAGTGAGACCATCTAGTATTTCTTTTTCTTTCTGGTTTATTTCCAGTGACATGTTGCTGCGAATGAATGATGTTTGTCTTCTTTGATGAATAATAATATTACATCGTGTACATGTACCACATCTTTTTCAACCATTCATCAGTTTGGGAGCATTTGGGTTGTTTTCATATCCTGGCAATTATAAACAATGCTGCAATAAACATGCGAGTGCAGGTGTCCTTGTGAATTAGTGTTTTTGTATCTTTTGGGTAGATTCCCAGTAGTGGGATCACTGTATCAAGTGGTAGTTGCATTTTCAGTAGTTTGAGGGCCTTCCCACAGTCTTCTGTGAACCAGTTTGCATTCCCACCAGCAGTGTAAGAGTGTTCCTTTCTCTCCACACCCATGCCAGCATTTTTTGTTGCCTGTATATATATATATATATATATATATGTATATGTATATGTATATGTATATGAATATGTATATATATATGTATATATATATGTATATATATATATATCATTCTTACTGGTGTAAGATGGTATCTCATTGTGGTTTTGATTTGCATTTCCTTGATTATTAGTGATGTTGAGCCTATTTTCACATGCCTATTGGCCATTTGTATTTCCTCTTTGGAGAAATGCCTTTTTCACTGTTCTCCCCATGGATATGCAAAAATTTACTTTATTTGCAAAGCAGCTTATTACCCCCTTTGAATCACCTTTATAAGCAAAATTGTCCCACCAAGCTTATATACCTACTAAAACAAAAATGAAACAACAAAATGGTGTTTTATTTCCTTAAAGAATTTGACTGGTACTATTTTTTCCTTATATATCATAGTCACACATACCTCCCTGATATATCTTTAAAAGCTCTCAGAAATATTTTCCTGAATCCCAAAGTAGATCTGGTACCTTATAAAATCATATGTCTATCATGCATATACAGATGTATATACCTATATATACATATATACATATTTTCAAAGATCTACAAAACCAGACACTTGTTAAAGTGGTGAAACAGATTTAGTGTCTGTTAATATGGCAAAGAGCTGAGCTCCATTTCCATTTGCACAGAGGTGATTTGGTATTTTTAAAGAGGAAAAAAGGATTAGGAAGGGGGATAATCAGGAGCTCAGTAAAGCCAGAGAATGGAAATTAACAAGGGCTAGTCATTATAATTGTGATTTAGACAACTATGTCTGTTGGCCAGTAATCATCCAAGTTAGGGTTGGACTCTGTCCTATACAGGGACAGGAAGATGGAGGGTCAATCCTTCATCATGAATACATTTGAAAGGCCTGATTTTCAGGTCCTTGAGAGCAAGACCTCTGTGTTGTAGGCACCATATATTTAGAATTATAAGCCCTTCATAGCAAATTGTTAGGAAAGGCAGTCGTAAGTCTGTGAGCTTTGGCCACATAAAAATGGGCCTTGGGCCTGAAATACTTATAAGGGACTTGTATGGTCTGTGTCACCTTGCTGAGATCCATCTTACCTGTTTCTGTCTCAATGTACACTCCTTTATTTTTTTTTTTGAGGAGTACTCATATCAGTGGCCCTGAGACACACCCCAATTTTTACTGTTCTAAACTCCAGGGGTAGGGGTGAGGTCCTTCTGTTGCAGAACAGGAATAGACATGTCAATTTCCCTGTCAGTTCTGAGGGCACCCACTGACCATGGAAGACCAATGAACTCTACAGTAGAACTGATTTTGCTGAGAAGAAGCAACAATTCTTGTAGCAGTGAATTTTTTCATTAGGCTTTTAGGGGAAGACTGAAATAACTGAAGGACTTCCTTATGATGCTAGAAGCCCCACTGGAGCTTGGTCATCTCTTAGTGTAATAGAAGTTAAGTGTGTATTTCCACAATTCTCTTTCAAATGCTTCCTCTGAATCTATGTAGATGTGAATACACAAATACACATGTAAATATATATATATGTGTGTGTGTGTGTGTGTGTATTTATATATAAAATCTTTTTGGTGAACATTCAAAGAACTTAAAACCATAGGCATGAAGCAACCTTGCCTAGTAGAAACCCAGATTTATAAGCCATGCTCTAAGATAAAAGATACAATAGCAAATAAGAATTTTTAATTTAGATCCTGTGCAAAATGTTTCCCTAAAGAATGTCTATGGGTCTCCTGTCTCAACAATTGTGAACCATGCAATATTCCTCCTGTTTCTCATTCCTCACTGAGCTGCCATGAAGTTCAGAATTAAGTGAGGTGGTTAATTAAAAAAAAAAAAAAAGCACTAGCCATGGTGGTGGTTAGTTATTAGTTGTTCCCTTATTTTTTGTTTCCACTGATTTTAGTTCCTGAATAACTGTGTTGCTTATATATTCATGGAATGAGGATGGTAAGTCAGGAAAGGAAACATACCAGCAATATCTTAGTCAAGCTGAAGTTTTGTCTCAAACATTACACAGAGTCCCATGTGAAGTGAAGATGTAGAGTATTAGAAGTTAATTCATGAAGAATCTTTAATGATCATGAACTTTGCTCAAGGTATAGTTGTCAAGACATAGTGCAGTGGAGAAAAGAGGTGTCTTAGTTTTCTTCTACTGCATAACAAATTACCACAATTTAGTGGCTTAAGATAACACACGTTTATCATCTCCTAGTTTGAGTGGCATCCAAGCACATCCTAGCAGAATCTGTTGCTTGTGGACTTCCAGGACCACAATCATGGTGTCAGTTTGGATACCTGGAACTTCCGGGGGAAGTCCCTTTCCAAGTATACTCAATTTGTTGGTATAGTTCACTACTTTGACACTGTTGTACTGGATGGAAGTGAATTAGCTTCTGCTTCTTCCATACTATCAGTTGGAGGTTACCCGTAGTTTTTGCTGTATGAAACCCCAATTTGGGCACTTCAACAAATCAGCAATGAGTGAGGATATCTAGTATGACAATGTCTTAGGTAATCAGAGGTATGACATCCCATAACCTTTGCCAGATTCTGTTGGTTAAATACGAGTTATAGGTTAAGTTAAATCTCTTAGGGAATGGTTACACAGGAAGGGTATATACTGGGAGTCAAAAATCATGGAGAATTCAGAATCTGTTACTGCAGGAGATTATAATACTAAAATTAAAATCACAGTTTCTGACCTCAAGGGACTTATAGTAGATTTAAACAAAAGCTTATTTACATATATAGCTATACATTGAATAAAAAAATGGCATGATCCATGAGTAACAGTAATGACATCAGTTTAAAAGATCATGACTGGAACTGTCTCCCAGTCTGATACTAGCAGAAAAGAGAAAATTTGTGGGAACTGGAACTAGAATTTCTTGAGTGTTAAGTGCCATTATTGTGAAATTTACCACCTGGGACTGTGCTTCCACATACAGGGCAGGTGGTTGTGTAGTAGGTTTGGTATTCAAACCATGTAAGCACAGCCCTTCATGGAGCATTTGATTTTACTATTTACTTTCCTCAGAGGAAAATGCATTATTTTTTTTATATTAGAGTGTCATTGGAATAGAATTCAGAATTAATTTGTTTCTTTTAAGTTAAAATATGAAACTTCATATAATTCTTCTGATTCTGATGAAGATTTTTGAGAAGGAACAATCATGCATGCTTTCTAGTTATCAGATACAAGGGTCCAAGGAAAAAGGAGTAAGACATGCCAATAGAAGATAGAAGACAAATGACAGGCCCTCTACTAACTGTGGGATCCAAGAAGGCTTCAAAAGAGTCCCTAAATAAGCCATGTAGTGTCTTCCTGAGACAAGGGAAAACCACTGGTTGTAGCTGAAATAAAAGTTGAAGCCCCCATCTGGCCACAAGCATAATTGCGCATGACTGTGGTAAAAGACCAGAGCTGAACATCCTGCTGGAACCACAAGCAAGGGAAGTTGCAGGACCAACTAACCCAACCTCTTATGATTAGACAAATAGCTTGTGGTATCTGTATCATGACTGCAACTAGGGACCAGCAGGTTCAAGTTATAAGTGTATTCCAGGTATCTGATAGATTTTCATGAGCACTCATTGGACAGTGTGAGCAGTAGATTTAACCAAGTAAAAGAAAGGAAAATTTGTGAGAAAAACATGAAGACAACTGAGACAGTCACCCTTATAGTCCCCAGTAGGGTCCCAAATGAAGAGCCTCTTCTCTTAGAAACTGTCTTCCTATAGCTCTGTCTCTTGATCTTTCACCATCCATAAGCTTAGTGCTACCACTAACAGTCAGTGTCTGAAGCTTTTGTTGCATTCTTTAATGGGACACTCAAGAATCCCCCAGTTTGTGCCAGTAACATTACCAGCATGAAAAAGAAAAAACAAAATTTAAGCCTGGTAGCAGGAATGCTTAGGGATAAATAGGGCAAGCATGTAGGAACTTCTGTACCCTGTGGTTTTTGCAGCTTCACCAAGGTGTTGCTACTGAGGAGAAAAAAAGAAAAACATTCTACCCTTCTTGAACTTTTTATTAGATTTCACAGAGATGAACATCTAATGATTTAGGCCAGAGATTGGCAAACTATGATATTGTGGTGTGTAAGAAATATGTAGCTATATATAGAGCTAAATATATAGTTAATATATACATATACATATATTTCACATCATTGTGATCCCTGGGGGTCACCCACCACCTCCCCTCCACTCCAACTGGTCCCCTCCCCCAGTTGTGTACTTTCATTTGGTTGTCCATATATTAGTGAAACCACTTGGTTTCTGTCTTTTTCCTTTTGACTTGTTTCTGCCAATATGATTTATTCTAGGTACATCCATATTACCAAAGAATTGCCAAATTTGTCATTTTTAATTGATGCGTAATAATCCATTGTGTATATATATACCACATCTTTTTTATCCAGTCATCTGTCTTGGGACATTTGGGTCATTTCCATGTCCTTGCAATTATAAATAGTGCTGCAATAGGTGTCCCTTTGTACTCACATTAAGGTCTCCTTTGGGTAGATTCCCAGAAAAGTGATTGCTGGGTCAAATGGTAGTTCCATTTTCATTAGTTTGAGGGTTCTCCATACTGCTTTCCATAATGACTGGACCAGTTTACATTCCCACCAGCAATTTAAAAGTGTTCCTTTCTCTCCACATCCATGCTAGCACTTGTTGTTGTTTGTTTTTTGGATGTAGGCAACATTTAGAAGCACCTAAGGATGGTAACTGGTTGTTTGGTTGACCAATGTTGAGATTAGAGGGTTGAAACTTCTAATCTTATCCCAGATCAGGGAGAGGAGAAGTAGAAAATAAATTAGGTTTCCAAACTTCAAGGATTGAATTCATCATGTCTAAGTAATGAAATCTCCATTAAAAATAGAGGAGGGATTTAGAGAGCTTCCAAGTTGATGAACATGTGAAGATTTGAGGGGAATGTCATACGTGGAAAAAACATGGGAGTGCCCCCTTTCACATACCCTACCCCATGAATCTCTTTATCTAGCTATTGATTAATGTCCTTTAGTTTCTTTATAAAGGGTATCTTGTGATTAAACAGTGTCCTGAGTTCTATGGGTTACCAATTCATCTAATCTGATGGTTGTGGGAACCTCTGATTCTAGTCAGTCTAGAAGCACAGGTAAAACCTTGACTTTGAATTGGCACCTAACGTCTAAGAAGAGAGTTAATGGGAACTTTCTATATGTAGCTGGTTTGTTCGGAAGCACAGATAACAACCTTAACTTGAAACTAGCATCTGAAGTTGAGGATGGTCTTAGGAGACAGACCTTCACCTGTGGAATCTGATAGTGTCAGACCAACACTTGCTGACATTCAAGAATTATTTGCTAATGTGGGAAAGTCTCATTCATGTTTGGTATTGGGTCCAAGAACCTTATTCAGACATGAAGGTCAAATTCAGTATACTGCTTGTTTTTATCTAGCCCACAAACTAAGAAAGCTGTTTACATTTCAATGTATAAAAAGAAGGGTATGCTTTTTTAAATGAGGAAAATCAAAAGAAATTCATATTTTGTGATCTATAAATTAAGTTGAATCAGAATATAACTCTCTTTCTCTCTTAGGTATTATCCATGGTTGTTTTCAAAGCACAATGGTAGAAATGAGTAGCTGTAAAAAGAGAACAGTGCTTTACAAGATCTAAAATCTTTCCTATAAAAAGAAAAGTTTTATAGAAGAAAAGTTTGCTGACTTAGACCTTTCACATGAATATTGACCTTCTCCCATTGGAATACACACTCTCAGCTCTGTTTTCTCTCCGGTTATGCCTTCTATACCTACTTGCATTTCCCACACCACTCTGCCAAATGATGATAGGTGCCCCACAGAATAGAAAAGGTCCTTAATTGAATAAGTTAACATGTGTCCTAATGTGCAAAAATGCGCCATCAAATATAAATAGATATGCACACAGCTGACAAATTAATTTAGAATGTTTTTAAATTGAGTAAAATACATCCCTGGTTTAAAAAAATAGATAAAAATTTTGTTACAGAAATGTTTTCAGCTTTTTAAACATTCTTTGAGACTTACAATTTAGGGATATAAATTTCAGCACTTCTCAAACTTATTTCACTTGTAACAGTTTTTTAAAATTTCTATTATTTTCTAAGAATGTTTCAAACAACACAGTTTTGTGAATGCTCCTCTCTACCATTGTGTCAAGAAATTGTCTTCAAATTTAGGGCACATCCCCCTTCTTGATGAAATTGTTTTGATCATTCACTCCCCTCTCAGGTCATAGGAATTTACAACCACATTAGCTCATGTCACTTTCCCACTTCTTCACTCCTCCATCTGTGATGGCATTTCCCAACCCATACACATTTCCATCTCAAAGATATGGGAAGGCAGGAATTTTCAAGCTCCAAGTTATAGCACAGCAGTGGGTCATGAAATCAATTTAGAGGGTCAGTGACCAGCATTTAAAAAAATAATAAAATAGAATATAAAATATCAGAGTGCATCTCAATAGCAGTTGGTGCAATTTTGTATGAGTTCTGGGTCATGGCATAAAATGTGTTGCTTACTTTATGTCAGTCAAAAAAAGCCACTGTGTTAAGTTACAAACAAAATAAAAGAATCCAGCAAAGCCTTGTGCTAACATTTGATTAGAAAAAAAATTGTATCTGCCCTACTATTAATTCTTCTCATGTGTTTCCACCCCCGGGTATTCATTTTAAATTGCAAACATAAGGACTCAAAGACCATATCTTTTGATTAACCTACCTCTCACCACTGGCTATGAGACTCATGTCCTTACAGAGCTGCATAAATATTTGATGTTGATAATGAAATAGCATTGAAAGCTATGAGGCTAATCTCTCCAGTTTCTAGTGCCACTGTCTGTTAGAGGATGAAAAGTAACCCCCTACGCCATAATACTATGTCACACTAGCTGATCTTCCAGGGCCCTTTCTGCACACAAAATAAGATGACCCAAGAGGAAGTAGTTCTTTCCTCAGCAGAAAATGCAGACTTATACCCCACTAAATGTTCTTCTTTATTTCTATCCTCAGCTCTGTCCCCTCCTCCTGGACACCCTCTGATGCAGTCACTGCGTGCAGGAATCCTCTCTCCCTCTGCATATACTGTTGTTCCCTATGTTTCACAGATTATCCTCTTGTTGAAATATCTTTTATTTGTAAAGGTCCATGTTGCCTAAATCAAAAAAGTCATTTTTTTCTGGGAAGACCCAATATACAGAGTTACTTGAAATGCATTTCCATAGACTGTGTTAAGGCACCTGAATTTTAAGTTTTGATGCATTTAATGTTTTGATGTTTATCTTGCCCATGGCTTTTCAGAGCAAGGCATCAGATATATTAACCTCTGAGTTGTTCATGTCTGGTCTGGCAAGCCACAAAGTAGATGCAAGAGATACTTTAAATGTGAATGAAAAAAAAAAAGAGATAGTGTGGTCTAAAACATAAATTAATAGAAGTAATGTGTAAGGCAACAGCAATATAACGTAAAGCATAGCAGGAAATCCTGAAAAAATAAAAATAGACAAAAAATTCCCCCCCCCAAAAATGTCAAAATGACAAAGAACACTTATGCCTCAGTAAACACCCCAAAGGTAAATGGCCTGAATTTAAAAGATGTAGAGTGATGAAATGAATTTCTAAATAAAGTCTGACTTTCTTATATTTACAAGAAACCCATATATGTTATTAACAAAAACAAGCATAAACCTAAAGACTAGACTAGCTGCACATACAAATAGGAACCAAAAACTAAGTTAAGAAGCAACATAGTTAGATAAAATAGACTTTCGTTTATGAAATGTAATAAGAAATAGAGATGGGCATTATATTTTGATTAAAGGTCTAATAAAAGAAAAAAATAAGAATTATATATGCACCGAATGATGCAGAACCAAGCCACATAAGAAGGTTAACAATAAATAAGAGAGAGATTAATACAACACAGTTAAACTAGAGAACTTTAATTTTGTATTTACAGCAATGGGATGAGCAATAAGAAAAGCGTAAGGAGCAATAGCATTAAATGAGAACTTATTACAAACAGATCTAAAAGACATCCATAGGACACCTCACCTAAAAACAACAGCATATATGTTTTTTTTCAAGTTCTCATGCAACATTTTCAAGAAAAGATTTTGAAGCACAAGTCATCTGTTGATAAAACTACAAAGATTAAAATATACAGACATACAAAACATCTTAAGTGATTACTATAAACATCACATGTTAATAGACTGGATAACCCTAAGAAAATAAGTTTCTAGCTTGATATAGTCTAATGAGACTAAACCAGGAAGAAAAGATAAATTGAATGAAGAGATCATAAGAATGGAAATTAAAATAGTAACAGCAAATATCCCGAAAGCAAAATCTCTGGATCAGATGACATTACAAATTTTCTCAAAAAAAAAAAAAAATCTCAAACCTTTAAAGAACTAATGCCCACATTGCTCAAATAGTTTTTGAAAATGCAACAAAAGACAATGTTCCCTGATACATGTGATGATGCCAAGATTAACCTAATACTGAATCCAGACAAAGGTAGAGAAAATTACAGGTCAACATCCCTTACAAATACTAGAAGGTTAAATTCAATCATACAAGAATTGTGCATGATAGTTAAATGCAATTTAACCCAGGGATACAAGGGTGATTAAATGGAAGTAAATCAACCATTGAAATACATCATATGAATAAAAGTAAAGATAAGTCGTGATAATACCAATAAATGTAGAGAAAACATTTGCAAATATTCAGCATCCATTTGTGATAAAACCTCTTAAAATATTAGAATATAAAAAACCTATTTCAATATAGTAAATGTCATATATCACAATAGCCAATATAATATAAAGAAATGAAAACATTCCTTTTAAGAATGGGACAAAAATATGCATTGGCATCACTTTTATTTAACTTAGTATTAAAGGTTTTGATCAGATATATCAGACAAACACAGAAATAAAAGGAATGCAAGTTAGAAAAGTAGTGAAACTATTCACCAATGATACATATTCTATCTAGGCAATCCTAAATATTCTATCAAAAAGTTATTAGAAACAGTGAACAAATACAGCAAAAATGGCATGCAAATACACAAGACATACAAAAATCTATACAAACAAAATTACAAAAATCTATAGCTTTTTTATATACAAACAACAAACAAGAAGCAAAGAAATTAAAATAATAGCTCCATTGGCAATTGCTTCCCAAATAATTAAATATCTTGGAATCAACCTGAAGAAATAAAAGACCTATACAAAGAGAACTATAATATGTTACTAAAGGACATATATGGCATAAAGAAATAGAAAAATATTCCATGCTCAGCGATAGTGAGAAGCAGCATAACCAAAATGACTATCCTGACTAAAATTATATATAAATTTATACAATTTCATCAGAATACTGGTTCTCAAAGAAATTGAATAAAAAAACTGAAATTTATATGGAACCACAAGCTCCTTGGATTGAGAAAATAGCTCCCCACCAACACACACACACACACACACACACACAAAAAAAAAACATGTACAAAGGAGAGAAATGAACGTATTTTATTACCTGATTTCAAGTTTTATTATAAAGAAACAGTATTAAAAACAACACAATATTGGCACCAAAAATAGATGCTTGAGTAAATGGAATAAAATTGAAAAATCAGAACTAAATCAACATACATACTAGCACCTAATTTATGATAAAGCTGCTATGACCATAAAATGGGGTAAGGGTAGTCTCTTCAATAAGTGATGCTGGGGAAGTTGGAAATCAATGAAGAATAAAGCTGGATCACATGCTAAATTCTTACACAAATATAAACTGCAAATGTATTAAATATGTAGCTATAAGATATGCCACAATAATATATACAGACAAAAGCATTATGATATCAACAATGAAGATATTTTTAATGCCCTGACCTATATGGCTAAGGAACTGAAAACGAAGATAAAAATTGTGATTACCTCAAATTAAAAAACTCTTTTGCAATGAAAGAATATATATGGTGGTAAAAAGAAAGATATACCATTGAATGGGAAAAAATACTTATATAACACATAACAAATAAGGAATTAATGTCAAGATATATAAAAACAAATAATTGTCAATAAAAAATAATGAACTAAATTAGTAAGTGAACTGTATATAAATAGACAAATCACAAAAGAGGATATCCAAAAGCCCAAAAGACAAACAAAAATATTTTCATTATTGAGT
The DNA here is from genome assembly GCA_004024945.1 of Uropsilus gracilis. Classification (NCBI taxonomy): domain Eukaryota; kingdom Metazoa; phylum Chordata; class Mammalia; order Eulipotyphla; family Talpidae; genus Uropsilus; species Uropsilus gracilis. Next base: position 32,565 of record PVHY01012434.1, on the reverse strand, counting down.
CTAATAAGAGAGAAACACAATGAGATACGATCTTAAAACCACAATTAGATACCATCTCAACCCCAGGGGAATGGCCCATGTCCAAAAAAGCTCCAACAAGAGCTAGAGAAGATGTGGTGAAAAGGAACCATATTGCACTATTAGTCAGACTGTAAACTAGTGCAATCATTATGGAAAGTCATCTAAATTTACTTAAAAAAAACTCAAAATGAAAATACTGTATCATCCAGCAACTCACTCTTGGGTATAGATCTAAGAACTAAGAAGCCATCAACATAAAAACCTATAGCAGCACTATTTAAAAGAACTAGGATGTAGAAGAAATGAGTCCACCTATGGGAGATTGAATCAAGAATCTATAGTACAGGAGAGCCCTCAAATTAATGAAAATGGAACTACCATTTGACCCAGCAATTGCTCTCCTGGGAATTTACCCAAAGGTGACTTCAATGTGGGTACAAAGGGACACCTGTACTCAGATGTTTATTGCAGCACTATTTATAATTGCAAGGACATGGAAGCAACCAAAATGTCCCAAAATAGATGACTGGATGAAAAAGATGTGGTATATATACACAATGGAATATTTACTCATCAATTAAAAATTAAAAATTAGATGATTTCATGATAACATGGATGAACTTAGAAGAATTCATAGTAGCAGAAACAAGTCAAAAAGAAAAAAACAGAAACCAAATGGTTTCACTACTATATGGGACATGGGAAAGATAAACAAAAATCCATGAAGAAAAGTCAGAACAAGCCAACAACCAAATTGAAGTACACAACCTGGGGGTGGGGGATGGGACAGGACGGGACAGGGTAGGAACAGTCAGGGAGGGGGGGGGTGAACCCCAGAGATCACAGAGATGTGAAATTCATATATAAATAAAGTATTTATTAAAGAGAGAATCTATAGTACATCCACAATATGGAGTTTTATATAGCCATACGAAAGAATGTCATGCATTTAGCAAAAGGAGGGAGTTGAGAAAATTAAGTATAACAAAGTAAGTCAGAACAATAAAGAAACACTGGATATTTACACAGTGAAAAATTTGATAACAAAAGCACTTTCAAAAATCAATGGAGATCAGTAAACATCATGAGGACTCTAAGGTTAAAGAGAGGACAGAAAAGGACATGGGAATTTTAAAATTAAAAAAAATAATAATTTACCCAAGCAAAGGAGTATCACCACTCATTCCTAGGAAAGTGTTTCATAGAAACTGAGATGCAGAATATAAAATTATATTAAATTCATAATGCTTGCAATTTTAAAATCCTACCATATGATAGGTGGTGCATTGAACCACTTCTCAACAAAATTCATGGATTGTCATAAAGATGAACAGCAAAGGGTAACTGAAATAGATGAGAACATGCAGATGTAAGCCTGAGCAGAAGTTTTCCCCCTATGCACATAGAAATAATGTGAAGATGACTATAAACTAAGAGGCAGAAGATACCTTTTAGGAAACTGCAGAGGTCAATGGAAAAAGAAGAGAGTATGAATACTTCAAGGGGTGCAATGCTTATTTGTGTGAAAGACCACATTCTTGCCTCCCCCCAGTTCCAACCCCTCTCTAGCACCTAAGATCTAATTCGCCTGCCGCTGCAGAATCTTTAGATGTATGCATTGAATGGCTGAAGGGTAAATGCATTCTAGTAGGTTTCTCAGGAAGAGAATCATTACAGCTGTCTTTTTTACCTGGAGTAAGTCTACTGAGATTCATTGGTTATTCTGGATGCAAAGGAGAAGTTTTTGTTACTTTTGGAGCTCTAAGGTGATCGCAAGTCCAGCACACCTGGTTACTGGTGATTACAACTTGTAGAATTAGACCAGATATAGATTTATAATAGCTGTGAATTTTGAGAACTAGAGGATAAAGAGTTTTTGTTCTGGATTTCCTGCAAGTTTTTCTGTTTAGACCCTTCCCACTTACAATCCCTTCACTATCCATTCCATACTCACTCATCAACAATCCTTTGGTTTCCCCCAGAGGTAGCACCCAGTTTCTCACCCTCACCAGTACCCAATAGGATTGCCTGCAGTTCTGGAAATTTGCCCATGTGACTTGAAACCACTAGTCAGCAAGCCTAGAGATTATCCTCCTTATATATTTCCATTTTATTTATTTAATTTTAATTTTCTTACATCAATGTTTATTTTTGTACAATATCTGATTTCTCCCCACAGGTGAAGTCCCCATAATTCTTCTACCACCACAGCACCTGTCAATTGTCACCATAGTCTCTTGTCCTCTTCTTCCCTTATTTTGACCCTCTCCTTTTCCCTCTCCTGCTGTATTCTTCAGGTCTATCCTTGTCCTGCAAGTTTTTTTTTTTTTTCTGATCCTTTCCAATCCCTTTCTCTTCTCAAAGGAAGAGGCCTTCTTGTGACCTTTTAGGACTTAAGTATACTGTGTGACCTAGTCTACAACCCCTCCTTGCCACTTTGCACCTGTGCTCAGAGATCTGAAGCAGTGTTCTGTGATGCTGCAAGGAAGAAACCAGAAGCATAACTGGAGGTGGGGGGATGAGAAAAGGAGACAGTATCTGTAACATTATCTGTTACAGATAATGTAACATTTATTAAAGTACAACTGTTAACACTGTAACACAATTGACAAACTTAGAGTTATTTATTCTTGAAGGCAAAGACTTGAATAACCTAATTTTAAAAATAAGTCAACAATTTACTTCAATCCAAAAGATATTTATCTTCTAAGTGTCAGGTATGTGCTTGGTGTAAGGAGCATTATCTTAAAATGGCAATTCACACAGTTGCTTCAGTAAACCTTTTGAAATTATGAATTATGAATCATGATTTATTATTTTTGACTATCATGCCAAAGCTATTTTACTGCTGATCAAGTTAGGTAATATAAAGAAAATACACTTAAAATTAAATGTCACAGTTACAAAGGTATACACGCACCACAACTAATTGAGTACACATTCAGGGTCTGTGCATTTCACTTTATGTAATCATAGCTTCAAAGCATGAAGGCAGAGGAATAAAATCACCTATAAAAATGACAAAATATTTTATATTTCTTACCTTGAAATTTTAATGGATCTCTACTCTGAATTAAAATACAAACCCAGGAGGCCATACATTTTTACCTTATTTTTTATACTTTTTTTATATTTTTACATCATTTTATACCCTGAATTTCTCCCACCACCTTGTCACCATACATATATTATTTTATTCTCTTGTGCCCATCCTTCCACCGATTCTCCCATGCCCCCCTTGCTTTATGCTTCAGTTCTGCTGATAATTTGTTAGTTTTAAGTTTTACCTGTCCTTTTGTTTGTTTTTCCTATATCCTGCATATAGGTGGGATCATCCAGTAATTCTCTTTTACTTTCTGGCTTATTTCTGTTAGCATGATTCCTTCTGTCCATCCATGGTATCATAAATGCATCAAATTAGTCTTTTTCTGATTTTGGAATAGTATTCCACTGTGTACAAATACCACAACTTTCTGATCCATTAATTGGTTTTCTCTATTCTGGCTATGTAGTGATGCAATAAGCATATGAGCATATGAGTGTAGTTGTCCTTTTGAATTAATGTTTTGGTATCCTTTCAGTAGATTCCCAGAAGTGGAATTACTGGGTCAAAAGTTAGTTCCATTTTCAGTAATTTTAGGGACTCCACATAGCTTTTCATAGTGGCTGAACAAGTTTGCATGCCCACCAGCAGTGTAACAGTGTTTCTTTTTCCCCACATCCACCCCAGAACTTTTCTGTTTTTTGTTGTTTTCTTTTTTTGTTTTGTTTTTCTTTTGATATGGGCCATTCTTACTGGTGTAAGGTGGTGTCTCACTATGGTTTTGACTTGCATTTCTATGATTATTAGTGATGTTGAGCACTTTTTCATATACTTATTGACCATTTGTATTTCTTCTTTGAGGAAGTGTCCTTTTAGCTCTTCTCCCCAATTTTGGACTGGGTTTTTTGCTTTATTTTTGCTAAGTTGTGTGAGTTCTTTGTGGATCTTTGATAGCAGACCCTTATCACTTGTATGGAGTACAGAAAATTTTTGCAATTCAGTTGGTGTCTCTTTTTTTGGTTATTGTCTCTAGCTGTGTAGAAGCTTTTTAGTTTGATGTAGTCCTAGCTGTTTATGTTTTCCTTCATGTTTTTTTTTTTTTTCAGTATCTGTAAATGTATCTTGAAAGAAGTTTCTGAGGTGTGAGTCTTAGAATGTTTAGCCCATATTTCCCTCTATATATTCATGGTTTCAGGTACATTCAAGTTTGTTATCCCATTTGAGTTAGTTTTTGAACATGGTATGAGGGAGTAGTCTAGGTTCATTTTTTTTTTTTTGCATATGTGGTTCAGTTTTCCCAACACAATTTATTGAAGAGACTATTCTTATTCCAATGTATATTCTCTGCTCTTTTGTCAAAAAATAACTGACCATATATGTGCAGCTTTATTTCCGGGCTTTTGATTCTGTTGCATTGGTCTGTGTGTCTTTTTATGTTCCAGTATCATGCCATCTTAATTATTTTGACTTTGTAGTATAATTTAAAGTCTGGGAGTGTAATAATTCCCTTCCCTCTCCTCTTAGACAGGAGAACTTTGACTGCTTGAGGTATTTTATTGTTCCAAATGAATTTTAGTAATATTTTTTAATTTTTTTTTAAAGAATGACATTGAGGCTTTTATTGGAATTGAGTTGGATCTGTAGATTGCTTTTGGTAGAATGACCATTTTGAAAATGTTAATTCTTCCAATCCATGAGCAGGGGGTGTATTTTCATTTCTTTGTATCCTCTTCTGTTTCTTGAACAATGTTTTATAATTTTCTTTGAATAAGTCTTTCACTTCCTTTGTTGGGTTTATTCTCAGGTATTTACTTTTCATTGGTACAATTGTGAATGGGGTAGCTTTCTTTATCTCTTCTTCTTCAGACTGATTTTTTTGCTCACAAAGAAGAGAAGGTTGAAAACATAAAAAAATAGAATAAAAAGTGAAAGAGGAGAAATTGCAACACACAAAGCAGGAATGCAGAGGATAATTAGAGATTACTGTGAACATATATATATACAAACAAGTAAAACAACCAAAGAAGAGATAGACACATTTTTAGAAGCATGTGTTCATCCAAAACTGGATAAAGAAGACATAAAAAGTCTAACAAAATCAATGAAGTAGTGAAATTGGAACAGTAATAAAATCCCTTCTCAAAAATAAAAGTCTTGGACCAGATGGATTTACAAACGAGTTCTACCAGACATTCAGAAATGAACTGGTACCCACTCCAAAAATTCTTTCAAAACCAAACAAAAGTAACACAAAGAAAACTACAGGCTAATCTCCCTAATGAACACAGTTGCAAAAATTCTCAAAAAAATTCTAGCAAATAGAATCCAACAATGCATTAAAAAGATAATACAACATGAGCCAAGAGAGATTTACCCCAGGGAAACAAGGATGGTTCAACACCCAAAATTTGGTTAATATAATCCAAAACATCAACAAAAGATAAAAACCACATGATCATATCAATAGATGCTGAGAAAGCATTTGAAAAAGTTTATAATAAAGATCCTCAAAATTCTGAGGCTAGAAGAAATGTACCTTAACATAATAAAAGCAATATATGACAAACCCACAGCCAATATTATCCTAAATGGAGAAAATTGAATGCATTCCCTCTGAGTTTGGGAACAAGACAAGGCAGTCCACTCTCTCCACTGCTTTTCAATATAGTTCTAGAAATCCCACCTGGAGCAATTAGGCAAGAAAAGAATGTATAAGAAATGCAAATAGGAAAAGAAGTAAAACTATCACTGTTTGCAGATGGTATGATAATATATAAAGAGATAATCCTAAGAATTCTACAGAAAACCTAATGAAAATAATAAACCAGTACAGAAAGGTAGTAGGCTACAAAATCAATGGACAAAAGTCAGTAGCCTTCTTATATGCACTTTTTACTTTGATGGAGGAGTTGATATCAAACAAACCTCCCATGGAACACAAAAATGAGAGCTGAATAAAACAAGAGCAATGACCATCTGTGCACATAGGGAGAAGCCAACTAGGCTATGTTTTCTTAACACAGCAAAGTTCCCAAACACAAAATGCTATAAAAAAGACAAATATATTAATATTAGTTGGACATTCTGTGAAAAATACACCTCTGAAGCACTTGCTGGCTCTTCATTGTGCTTGCAAAGGGTGAAATAATGGAAATGAAGAAGAAAATTTCTGGTTGGTAAAAAATTGAGTAAAAGCTTTAATTACTTGAAATGCTAATGAAAAAAATGAATTGAGGGCATACAAAGGACAAAGACCTCATAAATCTCTAAGTTTTTAGTTGAAAATCTTGAAGGACACAACCATAAGGCAGAGAAAGCCAGAATTACCCAACCCCAACAGACCCAGATGATCTACCCAAACTCTGTCTTCCAGAAGTAAACAGATATCTTATCTAGAAGAAAATTAAAAAAAAAATTTATTGCTACAATTGGATCTTGTAGTCCACTGATTTTAGTCAGTTGGATTTTTGGTTCACTAAAACAGTTGGATTTCAGTCCAGTTTCCTGAATGGTTAAAAGCATCAGTTTCTTAAGAAAGAAAATAGCAACAAAGATAAAATAATTGAAGAATTGATAATAAAATTGAATACCTGAGCAACATTCAGAAAGAAACCCAAGATCTAAAGGGAGCAACAGAAGAGCTCAAAAACGCAGGGAAAAGTTACAAAAAACAGACTGTACGAAGTTAAGGAATGAATAAGTACACTGGAGGACACCTAAATCGAGAGGAAGAAGAAAGACAGAGAGAGACACAATGTAAGAAAATAGAAGAAAAACTCAGAGATCTGTCTGATTCCTTAAAGAAAGGAAACATAAGAATTATGGGTGTCCCAGAAGGAGAAGAGAGACATATGGGTACTGAAAGGCTATTTAAAGTAATAATGGAGGAAAGCTTCCCAATCCTGAAGAGAAAAATGAAATTAGACATCCAGGAAGCCAAAAGAACACCAAACTACATCAACGAAAGAAAAACCACAGCAAGACACATCATTGTAAAACTCCTAAGAGTCCAGGATAAGGAAAAAATGAGATTGGCTAGAGAAAAGAAACAGATAACATACAAAGGAAAACCTTTTAGGCTAACCGCAGACTTCTCTGAAGAGACTCTCCAAGCAAGGAGAGCATGGAGTCATATCTTAAAAAAAAACTCCAGATAAAAAATGCCAGCCAAGACTACTCTACCCTGAAAAGCTTTCTTTCTTCTATGAAGGAAGACTAAAAACCTTCCCAGATAAGCAAAGCCTCCAGAAATATGCTACTACTAAACCACCACTCCAAGAAATCTTGCAAGAAGCCCTCAGATTAAAACCAACAGAAGATTAAGCAGACCAAAACAAGGAAGTTAATCAGAAACTCAAAATGACAACCAAAAAACCGACTTCAGAATCTCAAATATCAGTAACAGAAAAAAAAAAATGGAAACCCTAACCTCCAAATGACCTTTCAAAAGTCAACACCAGAACAGCAAGTATCAATCATCACCCTAAATGTCAAATGTCTAAATTCAACAATCAAAAGACACAGAGTAGCAGAATGGATCAGAAAACAAAGCCCAACATTCTGCTGCCTGCAGGAAACACATCTAAACACAAAAGATAAGCACAGACTAAAAGTAAAGGGCTGGTAAAAAGTTCTGCAAGCAAATGGCCCCCAGAAGAAAGCAGGAGTAGCCATACTAATAGCAGATAAAGTAGACTTAAAGCTAATAAAGGTGACAAGGGGTAAAGAAGGATACTATGTATTGATAAAAGGGTCAATATATAACAAAGACATAACAATTATTAACATATACTCACAAATGAGGGAGCACCAAAATTCATCAAACAACTACTAACAGCACTGAAAACTGACATCAGCCAAAATACATATGTGGTAGGTAATTTCAACACACCACTCTCACCAAAGGACAGATCAACAAGACAAAAACTAAACAAAGACACAAAAGCCCTAAATGAAAAACTAGACTGTATGGACCTAATAGATATCTACAGGACACTGCATCCCCAAGGAAAGGAATACACATTCTTTTCAAATGCACATGGAACATTCTCAAAAATCGACCACATATTAGGACATAAGGCAAATATTAACATATATACAAAAATTAAAATAATACCAACTTTTTTCTCCGATCATAAAGGCATCAAACTAGAAATCAACAATAAAAAGAAAGCAAGAAGAATGCCCAACACATAGAGACTAAGAACATGTTACTAAATGAAGACTGGGTAACTGAGGAAATTAAGGAAGAAATTAAAACCTTCTCTGAAACAAATGGCAAAGAAGACACAACATTCCAAAATGTCTGGGACTCAGCAAAAGCATTTTTAAGAGGAAGGTTCATAGCAATACAGGCTCATATCAAAAAGCAAGAAAACAACCAAAGAAATTACCTAATCTCCCAACTCGATGAATTAGAAAAAGAACCAAAAAAAAAAAAAAAGAAGACAAAAACTAATAAAAATAAAAGCAGAAATAAACAAACTAGTTAGCAAAAAAACTATTGAGAAAATCAACAAAACCAAAAATTGGTTCTTTGAAAAAATAAATAAAATTGATAAACCCCTTGCAAACCTCACAAAGAAAAGAAGAGAGAACACTCAAATAAGCAGGATTACAAATGAAAGAGGAGAAATTACAGCAGACACATCAGAAATCCAAAGGATAATCAGAGATTACTATGAACACCTATATGCAAACAAATACAACAACTTGGATGAGATGGACAGATTCCTGGAAAGATATAACCACCCAAAACTAAACAAAGAAGAAGTAGAGAACTTAAATGAACCAATCACTAGCAGTGAGATTGAAGCAGTCATCAAAACACTACTTAAAAACAAAGCCCACCACCAGATAGTTTCACAAATGAATTCTACCAGACATTCAAAGAGGAAATAACTCCAGCGCTACTAAAACTTTTCTACTACTAAAAAATTGAGAAAGAAGGAAAACTGCCAAACACATTCTATGAAGCAAACACCACTCTCATACCAAAAACAAATAAAGACAGCACAAAGAAAGAAAACTATACACCAATTTTCCTAATGAACACAGACGCAAGAATTTTAAATAAAATCTTGGCCCGAATCCAACGATGCATAAAAAGCATTATTCACCATGACTAAGTGGGATTTATCCCAGGGGCAAAGGGGTGGTTCAACATTCGAAAATCAATTAATATAATCCACCACATCAACAAAGAGAAAACCAAAAACCATGTGGTCATATCAATAGATGCAGAGAAAGCATTTGATAAAGTTCAACACCCATGTATGATAAAAGCTCTTGAAAAGTTGGGGATAAAAGGAACATATCTCAACATAATAAAAGCTATCTATAACAAACCTACAGCAAACATCATCTTAAATGGGGAAAAAATAAAATTATTCCAACTAAGATCTGGTACCAGACAAGGATGCCCACTCTCTGCACTACTTTTCAACATTGTACTAGAAGTTCTAGCAAGGGCAATAAGACAGGAGAAAGACATAAAAGGAGTACAGATAGGAAAAGAAGAACTGAAGCTCTCATTATATGCAGACAATGTGATTCTTCATGTAGAGAACACCAAAAAAAATCCACAGAAAAATTTCTTGAAACAATAAACCAGTTCAGCAAAGTAGCTGGTTACAAAATCAACGCACAGAAGACAGAAGCTTTCCTTTACACAAAAAGTCAAACAGAAGAAGAAGAAATTTAAAAAAGCATCCTATTTACCATTGCACCAAAAAAATTAAAATACCTAGGGGTAAACCTAACAAGGCACGTGAAAGATCTATATAAAGAAAACTTCAAAACTCTGCTAAAGGAGATAGAAGAAGACATAAGGAAATGGAAAGACATTCCCTGCTCATAGAATGGAAGAATTAGCATCATCAAAATGGCTATCCTACCAAAAGCAATCTACCCTTTAAAGATTCCAACAACATTCTTCAAAGATATAGAACAAAAATTACAGAAATTCATATGTAATAACAAAAGACCTCGATTATCATATAACCTCCTGACCAGAAAAATAGAGAATGGAGGAATTACTATTCCAGACTTCAAACTATACTACAAAGTCATAGTAATTAAAACAGCTTGGTACTGGTATAAAAACAGACAATCAAACCAATGAAACAGAACTGAATTCTCTGAACTAAAGTCACACATATATAGTCAACTAATCTTTGACAAAGGAGTGAAAAACTTACATTGAAACAAGGACAGCCTCTTCAATAAATGGTGCTGGGAAAACTGGAACAAGACATGCAAAAAAAATGAATCAAGATACCTTCCTCACATAAACCAACTCAAAATGGATAAAAGACTTAGATGTAAGACCCAAAACCATTAAATACATAGAGGAAAACCTGGGCACAACCCTTCATGAGTTACAGTTCAGAAACCCATTTTTGGCCACATCCATAGATGGCAAAAAATGAACGAAAACATAAACAGCTGTGACTAAATCAAACTGAAAAGCTTTTGTACAGCAAAAGAGATAAAAGAAAAAACAAAAAGAATCCCAATCGAGTGGGAAAAAATTTTTGTCCTCCATACAAGTGATAAGGGTCTGATAACAAAGACACAAAAAGAACTCAGACAACTTAACAAAAACAGAGAAAGAACCCAGTTGAAAAATGGGGAGAAGATCTAAAAAGACACTTCTCCAAAGAGGAAATCCAAATGGCTATCAGGCACATGAAAAAAATGTTCAACGTCATTAGCGATAAGGGAAATGCAAATCAAAACCACAATGAGATACCACCTTACACCAATAAGAGTGTCCCACATCCAAAAAACAGACAAGTGCTGGCATGGATGTAGAGAGAAAGGAACACTTTTACACTGCTGGTGGGAATGTAAACTGGTCCAGCCACTATGGAAAGGAGTGTGGAGGACCCTCAAACTAATGAAAATGGAGCTACCATTTGACCTAGCAATAGCTTTTTTTTCTGGGAATCTACCCAAAGGAGACCTCAATGTGGGTACAAAGAGACACCTGTGCTTGGATGTTTATTGCAGCACTATTTATAATTGCAAGGTCCTGGAAACAACCCAAATGCCCCAAGAAAGATGACTGGATGAAAAAGATGTGATATATATATATGTATATATATATATATATATATATATATATATATATATATATATATATATACACACACACACAATGGAATATTAATGCTACAATAAAAATGACAAATTTGATGAATTTTTGGTAACATGGGTGTACCTAGAAGAAATCATACTGGCAGAAACAACTCAGAAGGAAAAAGACAAAAGCCAAATGGTCTCACTAATATATGGACAACCAAATGAAAGTACACAACTGGGGGAGAGGACCAGCTGGAGTGGCCAGGGAGGGGAGGTGGTGGGGGACCCATAGGGATCACAATGATGTGAAATATACATATATAAATAAATAATTTTTAAAAATAAAATAAAAAAGCATGAGATTCTGGGTCATGTACAAATCATCAAGTCATGGGGAGAAGTCTGGTATATATACATTTAACAAGTGCTACCAGTTGATTCTTATTCTTGGGTAAATGGGGGAGACAGTGATCTGCTACAATAATTCCCAAAGATTCAGAGCTTGAGAGCAACATAAATATAACCTGAGGTGCTCAGGAAAAGATATTCTTGTGCTTACCTTGAATGTGTAGGTTTATGAACCACCACAGGTGACTGTCACCTACGAAAGTATTTGCACCAGAGTCCAGTTCACCTCTCTTCACACACCCAGCCTCCCTCCAGCAGTCTTCCAATAAGCTCTTGACCATTGCCAAGGGGGTACTCCCAGACACTGTTCCTGCCCTAACACCACAAAACCTTGTCTTATGCTTTTTAATAAAAGCAAAATTTACAACCCTCATACCCAATATTAAGATATAAGAATAAGACTTTTAAACCCAACTGTTTATGCAACTCTGACAAGAAACTATTTCATAAGTAAACTACCTACTTGCTTCTCAAAGCCTCCAAGTGATTGCAGGTTGCTATATTAGGATACAATTTTCCCCCAGGGAGAAAAACTAAAAGAGGTCCCATAACCAACTTGACAGTAAAGAGCATAACATAAATTATTCATAAACATCTTCAGAATCTAGAGGGACACAAAGCAGCTATAAATAGGAACACTGACACATTTATTTTGACTCCCAATGTGCACATAAATATAGGATTCAAACTTTTCCAGTGGGTAGCAGTTATTCATGAAGATAAGAAAACAAATCCATGGTAATAAAGTTCAGAACAAAATTTATTTTTTGGAACATTAACAGGATAAGGGAACACATGTATATTGTGATACAATTTGTTTGATGTCTGCTTCCATCATTTACTAATAAGAAATTTTATTTTTTTGACTTTCACTTTCTCCATCTATGAAGTGGGATTAGTCATACCTACCTTCCTGAGGGAGTGAGGTGATAAATGTGTCTGACATATTAATTAGCATTTTACCTATAGTATCCAGAGTTGCTTTTATTTTCAATTGTGAGTAATGGCCCTAGCAGTCCATGTTCATATACTCTTGAATTAAGGTCAGCCAGCAAATTCTTTAATTGCTCATAAGGATCCTGCATTATCAGCCTTGTGTTTCATTCATACTATTGCTATAAAACAGTTTTGACAAATCAGTTCCTAGATCATCTGGCCTCTACCTCAATCACTGATTTATTTCCATTTCTCCTATCTTTCTAGATCTTCTTAGAGTGAAATCTTGTCATGCGGCCTCTCCATCCCCATTCTTCTGGGTTCTTAATTCCAGACTTAATTCCAGACATGTGATATATTCCATTGCATGGTAACACACACTTTTTGCATACCTGCAAAACAGAGAATGGATTCAAGGAAAGCAATATTCCATGGATGGATCAAAGTGGTTGATTGAATGTTTCTCCTTTTCCAAAGAGAACTCTGAAGAACTGTCCTGTGTCTTGATCTCTGCAAAGGAGCAGAGGTGTCACGTAGAGTACTAACTATATTGGGTACTGATATAGGGCTGTTTCTCTCCTTGTTTCTCAGGAATGGGTTTATAAAATATATCCAGTATTGCCTCCAACTTGGAGACATTTCCTCAAATATAGACAGGCTGCAATCAGAGATAAAAGAGAGAAAATACACTAAGAGCAGAACACAGTGACACCCAGTATAAGGCATGTTTAAACCTCTATTCCTCTGATTCCTTCTTGAACCCTTCATTTCTGACCCCAAGGTAGATTTAACTCTACTAAAGCCTCCCTAATTTTAACTTCCTGCTTGGGTTTATAACTTTTGTTTGCTCATGGAGATCCCTGATCTGCCCCTACTTCTAGTATTTACTTATAAAGTTAGCCCAAGCACACTTAAAAGAGGTCCCATAACCAGCACACTTAGCAAGGAATGTGATTCAAAAGTTCTCTTCACAAGCATTTTAGGGTGATAAGTGTTGCTTTTACCACATCTCATGAAAGGAAGTTGTTGCAGATCTACCATACATAGATTCTCACTGACACTCATGCTTGCTTCCATCTGGCTGTTTTCACAGGAAGAGTTTGATAGGCTTTGGGGTAGAGTTTAAAATCCTATTTCCTGACCCCCATTACTGAGGAATTGCAATCTAAAATCTCTACTGAATAATCTTGAAGAGAGGGAGCAGCACAGAAAAAGGAGACCTTTATCTGTATTGTCTCTGCACCCTTGATTCTGAACCCCACCCCCAACTCTTATCCCCACAGACAACAAAGAGGAATCTTTGACTGCTTTTCTTGCACCAACCAGTTCTTGACCTCACTTTTGGTACCTATTCCATACCCCTCAACCTGGCATGTGAATGTGACTTTCTTGGTTTCAAATTTTCAGTAATCTCTAGGAACTCGGGTTTTTGCTGGTAATATCTTATGTTTTTCCTTTGCTGGACTTTTTCCTTTCATTTTTAATTTTTCAAATTATGGTGAAATTCATATAACATTTTAACCATTTCTGAGTGTATAGTTAGTTCAGGGGCAATAAGTGTATTCACACTGTTGTGTAGTCATCACTGCCATCACTCTCTGGAATAAATTTTACCCTGCAAATTAAAACTCTATACCCATTTAATTATAACATTTAATTACATCATTGTCTACCCCCTGAAAGCCTCCCTCATACTTTCTCTCTCTATGAATTCAACTATTTTAAGTTCATTGTATAAATGGAATCATATAACATCTGTCATTTTGTGATTGAATTATTTCCTTAAGATAATATCTTTAAAGTTCATACATGATGTGACATATATCAAAATTCAGTTGCATTTTAAGACTCAATAATTTTCCATTATATGTATATACTTCATTTTTCTCTATTCATATGTCAATGGATATCTAGGTTCCTTCTACCTGTTGGCTACTTGGTTACTCCGGATAATGCCATGGGGAACATGGGTGAAAAAATATCTCTTCAAGACCTCGTGGAGTTTCTTATTTATGGGTTGTATGTGTGTGTGTGTGTGGTATATATTGAAAGACTATAAATGTTGAATCATATAGTAATTCTTATTTTAATGTTTTGAGGAACTGTCATACTCTTCTCCAAAGGAATTGCACCATTTGATAGTCATACCACTAGTACTTGAGGGCTACAATTTCTCAACATCTTTTGCCCATACTCATCCATTTCTGTTTGTTTTTTTTTAATAATAATCATTCCAGGGGGTGTGAGGTGGCATTTTATTATGTGTCTGTTGGATTTCTTGTCCAGCTCACTCACCACAAGATCCACAAGTAGCAAACTGTCAGACTAGAGTCCCCCTAGGTCTCTGCATGAAGAGTCTGAACAGAAAGAGAGAGACAATATTGAATCAGAGTTTTGTGGGAGCAGGTCTGGAATCTGAGGACCTGCGACGGTCTATTTCTCAGTTCTTGTCTTCAGCAAGGAAAGAATTTTGAGCCCAAAGTCACAGAAAAGCAAGAGATTTATTGATAGGCAAGAGGAAAGACAGGAAAGCTCTCCAAACAGAGAGTTGTCCCAAGTGGATAGCTTATTGAGGTGGCAAGAACCAGGTGCTTATATGATATGAACATAATGGGCAAGGAATGGGGGTTTGACAGTTGGGTGTCTCCGAGGCTGATTGGCTGGGTCCGTGGGGTCTCTTAGGCAATTGAGTTAGTGGAGTTCACCTATGCTACTGAGATAGTAGGGTTCTCCTAGGTTACACAGGTCCACTGAGTTTTCCCATGTTACCTGACCTATCTTCTCCAAAATAGGCTTGGTTTGTTGTTTTAGCTTTGTGTTACTGTACTGGTACTCTGAACTTCCCAATCAGACTGACAAATGGACCTAGGGTTTGAGAGAAGGGGGGAAAGGAAGGGCAGTTTCCTAGTGGAAATCAAACTAGGCAGTCACCTGGAGAACTTGCAGAGGACTAAACAATGTCAGGCCCAGGCACTGAGCTAACAAAACACAGTAGACCTTTGGTATCAGGGGTCACCATAAAGTACAGTCCTAAAATATACTAGTCCCTAATTTCAGGCCTCTCTAGGTATAGAGAGAATGTAGCATATCTCTTTGTGCTAGAATAAATTAGATGAGGATTTAGAAGATTTGACCCACACTCACACCCCATCTACCTAGAGCAAGTCAACCTGGCTTTGTGTCTCCTTCAAGTTCTCAGTTAAGTCCAGTCCTCACTGAGAAGTGAGGAGGCTGAAACAACTGTATCAGTACCTGGACCTGTGCCAGATGAAACTTTGCATCTGGACCAATCCCTTTGTTCTTTATTTTATCCTGATTCTTTTTTGACATTAGTTCCTACTTAACAACAATCAAATACAACATATGTATTATCTATTTTTTATATATTTCAGTAAAGCATTTAATAAAATAGGACTTAAGGTAAAAATAATGCTTCCTGAAAGCAAAATTGTGGAATAAGAGTCTTTGGAAGGATATGGGCAGAGCAATAGAAAACATTCAAGATTAATGATTTCCAGTGGTTTCCAATCTCAACTTCTCTGGGTCTCAATTTCTCTAATACTTTATGTGTACTTCCTGCTCTGAATGGAATAGTGGTAGAGGTCGGCTGTGTTTGCTAGAGAGATTTTATCAGACTCACCTAGCTTGTGAATAGATGACAAATGTTCTTAAACCAGCTTAAGGGAGAGAATTTTTTTCAGTTTAATTATTTTTTTTCAAAATACAAAAGACACACATGTCTATCATTCTATTCATATGAAATGTCCACAACAGGCAAATATGTAGGGCAAAAAAAAAAAAAAATAGTGGTTTCTTATGGTAAAGAAAGGGGAAAGCATGAGTAATAGCTTATGAGTACGGAGTTTCTTTTGTGAGAATGTTTATTTTTATTTAATTTTTTAAATTTTGCATATGTATGTGTATTTACATATATATATATATATATAACATTATTGTGTACCCTGGGGTTTTCCCATTTCCCTAACACCTGTTTAACATTCTGCTCTTTTGTGGCCTCTGTCTCCCCCACCTTCTTTCCCCTCCTCCTCTCACTCCATTGTCCAACCCTATTGGTTGTTTCTAATTTTTCTTATTTGTTTGTTTGTTTTTCCCTATATCCGTCATTTAAGTGAGACAACCTGTATTTCTCTTTTTCTTTTTGGCTTATTTCTGCTAATATGAGTATGAGTTAAGAAAGTGAATGTTAACAAAAGATTCTACAACCTAAGTCCCCACTCTGGTTACAACAAGTTAACAAGGTTCAGACAGATAACCTCACTGCATTCTCTCCAGGATCCTCTCTCTGACCCCCTTACAATAACAACCTACATCCTCAAACAAGCCACATAGCCATAAGCAGAAGATGAGAAAGCTATGAGCCAGAAAATGTGACCTTTGCCTCCATTTAAAGATTGGATGACTCTCTTTAATTGTCCTATATAACTCTTTTGTCTTCTGAGTGTCAGTTATCATCTCTTTGGGACATGCAAGAACCACTTTGATAGATACTAGAAGAGTTCTGGTGCCCCCAAAAGCACTCTGCCAAAGGAATGGGGAAGATCTGCAGAAACTTTAACAACCTGGCTGATGCAAACTGGTCAACCATACTCCAATCTTCAAGCTCACATAGTCCTATGTTCTATAGTTACATAACACAGGTTATATAACCAAAGCCTAAGGGCATAAAACACCATTTTATCATCTTTTCTATTGGCAGGACTCCACTGGTCAATTCTTCTGCTCCATTTAGTGTCAACTAGGACCTCATTGTATTGAACTGGCAGTTGGGCTTGTCTGGCGGTTAAAGATGGTTTCATTCTGGTGTAGAAGGTGGTCTACTTCATGTGCCTTTTAAGTCATGACTACAAGGTGCGGTCCTCAGGGCCTTCCTCCCTTTCTAAGTGTTCTCAGCGTCTCCATGTAGTCTCTGCAGCAGAGAAATCAGACTTCTTACACCTACAGAGCTCTAAGTGATGAAGACAGAAACTACAAATCCTCTAAGACTGGGCCTTGCACCACCCAAGGACATTACTTTCAGACCATATTGGCCAGGTGTCACAGATCAGCCCAGGTTCAAGAAGATGATAAATGGAATAGCAAAAACATCAAAAAAATTGGAACTCTCTCTAATTGAACATACACATACATACACATATTAAGACACATGCACATAGACTAAAACTATGTAAAATAAAAAGGAATTTTGATGATAATGACTTCTTCAAGCATTATTTAGGATTCAGAATATATCCATATTGCAGGTTGATTGAGACTGACACCTCCAGGCTTCAGTTCTTTAGGTCTGATATTATCCACTCTTCACCTTGTCCCTCTGTCATCTCCATTTAAGTTGGATATCTTTTTTCCACCTCAAACTGTGGCAAGGAATCATTTGGAAAGGTAGCTTGGGAATTTCCCAGCTACTGACAGAGAACCTGCTGCTATAGGCATGAAGACAAAAGTCTCCTTAGACTGATGTCTCTGGGAGGCAAATGTCTTTCCATATTGTTCCTCAGAGCTGCTCACTCTGGAGTGCAATAAGTTGACCCAGTGCTGCCTTTCTCCACTTCCCTGGACTGGGTCAGGACCACAGTCTCTAGGGAAATAAAGTTCCTTATCTTATTTTACAAAAACTGTGACAAACTGGGAGGAAATTGCATGAATCTAGACTATACCCCAACACAGTCCAACACTTTCACTTCTTTTCTTCCCACCCAGTAGAAAGCCTACCTCTCAACTCCTAACTCAAAGTTCAGACCTTATGCATCATTTGCTAAACTGTTCCACAGCATTTTTACTAGAGTTTTGTTCTGAAACCCAAATTTACTACCTTTAATTTTTTCCCTTTCACATAACATTCATGAGAATTTTTAAAATATCCTCATCTAATCTATTGTACTGTACCACTTTAATTAACATTTCTCTTCTTGCTTACTCCTTTTTTATTCTATGAACATTTACTGAGTACCTGTTGTGAATCAGGTGCATGTCCTATAGTAATATAGTCACAAAGATGCTTTGTGGAAATAGCAACCAGTTGGGTGTAGGGGGTCAGACTCCTCACTAACTGCCAAACCCCAGAGGTGGGGGAAGTTATTTGGAAGTGTCCTGGGAGCACAGAGGATGGAGCAAATGTCATTCTTGGCAAAGGGCAGAGAAGTGCTCTGAGAAGTGGTAGCCTTGAATGAAAAAGAGAACCTGTACTGGAAGATAAGGTGAAGAACATGAGGTGTGTTCTTGATGAAAAGATCTCGAGGCCCAAGTAGCTGGGCAGGTCTGAGGTTGCGGCTGGGATCAGATACACGGGGCATAGGAGAATGACTAAAATGTGGCTGGTGAGATTGAGATGAGCTAACTCCAGATGATGAGCAACCCTGTCAGGCCTTCTCAGGAATTCACCCTTTATTTGGTGGGCCACTGGCAACTTTGGGGGGTTAGAGGATTCACTATATTTTTGACTAAGATCACTCTTTTCCTTCATCACTTTCATTGTTACTCATTCTATCCTTCTTTCATTTTCTAAAATCCCATGCTATCTTAACATGAAGTTGTTTAAGGATATATATTTTTTGGTTATTTATTGTCTTGCTTCTATATTATTATATCTGTCTTCCCTTCCATCTCTTTCCTATTGGTAAAATTTGACAGGAATTTAACTGCGGATTCAGGTGCATCATATGGAGCATTTGCTCTGTGCCAGACAGAGATGATTGTCTTCTCTTCCGTTACCCTATCACTAGAATGACTTGTAATATCAGGAAGATCCTTTTGTTTCTGATGTGGGAATATCAAAGAAGCCTGTAACCAACTGATCTGAGCTTATAGTGAGTGTACTTTTGGGGTCTGAACAGTAAATAGACACTCAAGTCAAGGACATTATCAGGGTAACCACTGACTGAGCCATATAATCTCTCAGACCATTTAACTCTGACCACTCAAATTGGTCAAATAGTCTAAGGATCCTTTGCACCATCCAAATGAACTTGAAACAGTTTTCAGCATTTTGTTCACATTTCATTTGCAGCTTATGGTACTTTGCTTAGACTTCCTCCATGAAATTATCCCCAGAAGAGATTTAACTAATCCTTATTTTTTTCAATAGAGCAGCTAACTCTCAATAAGGTAGGAGGAGTCTTTCTCACTCACAAATACCCACTGACTTCAAGTTTCTTGGTTTCAGCTGTCATTTTCATGAGGATTTTTATAAATTCATGATTCTATGAGTTCTCTAAAACAAGGATTGGTAAGAAAGTGCCTATAGGGTGTATTTGTCTGACCCACATTCAAAGAAAAATGAGGGAATGCCATTTTGGCTTCAATAAAC
This sequence comes from Uropsilus gracilis, assembly GCA_004024945.1. Lineage (NCBI taxonomy): Eukaryota > Metazoa > Chordata > Mammalia > Eulipotyphla > Talpidae > Uropsilus > Uropsilus gracilis. The sequence goes on along the minus strand of PVHY01012434.1, from coordinate 12,748 downwards.
TCATAATGTAAGATAACCAAATATATACAAATTAGAGAGAAAACTTCACATATATTTATGTATAATACACATAGTGAACAGTTAACTCCCAATATCCTATTTCCTCTTCATTTTAGCACCCTGACTGTTTTTTTTGTGTGAGACTAGGTCTCATGATTTTTGCCTGTGGAACCACAGGCTCACATTGCCTGGAGTCATATGGACTCAAGCAATCCCCAGCCTCAACTTCCCAGTAGCTGAGATTACAGGCACATGCCACCATGCCCAGCTATATGTTTTTGGAACAAGGTCTCGTTACTTACCCCTGGCGGAACTGGAACCAGGTTCCCTGGCCCCAGCTGCAGCTTTCTAGGCTGCTGCTTACAGGCATGTGCCACAATGCCTGACCTTGCACCCTGATTTTTAACTGAGCACATTGACATCAGACTAAAGACCACCTATCCCAACTTCCCTTGCAGCAAGGAGTTGTTATATTACTATTCCAGCAACCCTTAAAGCTAGGTGTGAGCAATGAGATATAAACACAAGTATTGGGACAGCCCAGAGGAGAAAGCTCCTTATAAAAAAGATGAAATCCATTAATCTTCTACTGTCAGCCTGGAACACAGGTACTATGGCTGGAGCTCTAGCAGCCATTTTAGACCTTTATCTAATTCTAAGGACATAAATCACTTCCAGGATAGTGGGACAGAAAACTAGGAGCTTGAGTTTCTGAAAACACCATTTAACAGAAAGTGTAGACTTTCTTTTATCTAAAATGAGTAAATGAATGGATTAACTGAAGCTTGATTTAGTTGTATTTATTTTTCATGTGTATTTAAACTTTACACTTTGGAGATCTTAATAGAAATGCTTTATCCTACCTTCATTTTAGTCTTCAGTATATGGAAGGCTAAAGTACATAGCACATAAGAATAAATCATATATATATATATATATATATATATATATGTAAACAACAAAATGATTTTTTTTAAAAAGAATCAGTCTCACATGAGAGTTCAAAGTTTTCTCCTAAGATGTCTGTGAATCTCTGGGCATGTATTCCTTAACATGTTCTGTCCCTGGACCTGTTTCTACCTGTGCCTTCTTAGTTCAGCCCTGCTCTGGTCCAAGTATAAAACTGTGTCTCCTTGCTGGTTCACCCAGCATCTGGATAAAGTATCAGCCCTCACATGGTACAGAGATCAATCTGAAAATCAGCATCAAACTTCTTACTAGCTCAGGTCTTTTTGTCATTAATATTTATCATCAAAGTGCAAAATCCATCACTTCTCCCTTTAAGCCAAAAAGATTAGCGTGTCTCATCTGTCCCCTATTCTCCATTCTCTCTTTTTTCTATGTATCTACCCTTTCTTTCTGGATAATGTCCAAATACTTCTGCCTTGCTCATAAATAGCAAGTTACTCACCACAACTACTTTTCTCAAATGCTGTATCAGATTTCTAGCAGAAAAAGGAAGTTTTGCTTAATAGAAGTCATCCTCTTTAGAAGGTAATTGTAGTTATAAATGGCATACTCTCTTGATGTAAATAATATATTCTGAAAATTGAATAAAATGTCAGAAAATTGTTGCTTTAAATGGGTATGAATGTATCTCTAAAAATGTCAAGAACCTCAGAGTGCATAAATGGGTGAGTGGGACTTTAGGAAACTGGAAAATGAGTATTGAACACAAGCCCTATTGAACATCTAGGTCACCTTGCACTGCTTCCAGGCTATGCATTGACACATTATTAAACATTGGAATTCACTGGCTTATTTCCAGGGGTGGGAGCAATCTGGTCCTGCTGAAACCTACTAGTTATAACTCTTTGGAAATCACTTTCTCCTACATGTGATTGTTTCTTATGCTCTATCAGATGTCCCTCCCACCAGTGGCAGTACCATTAAGTGAATTATTTAAATATAGTTAGAATTTTTTTCACTCATGTTGACTTTTTAATCCTTACAAATTTTCTATGATATTGACATAGATCCAAATGTACCTATAAACTGATATCCAGAGAAGTGGATCAGCTTGCCTAAGAACACACAACTTATCAAGGTGAAAATGTAGATTTACCTATCATAAACTTAGAACTCTTAATTATTTCTCTTGCTATGAATTAATTTGCCATTTCCCTAGCAGAGACGAGATTGAATAGAACTAAAAGAAATAGGCTCTGATACAGGAGCTTCTCAACAATGTATCTGGACTTGGCAAATGTACACTGAGAGCATTATGGAGAATTCTGGGAGTCAAAGTAAGAAGAGCGACCTTTGGCTTCAGAAAAAGAAGAGTCAAGCAACGTGCTTTTGTGATACTGCCAATTTATACAAAATCTGTCACCCATGCCCTTTCTTTTTCTAGTAAAGGAACTTACTGTGAATGAGAAGGTCAAAGATAATGCAGGTCAACAATAATCAGGAAGTATATTCAGACGAAAAAAGCCAGAACCATAGATTGGAGGATTATAAAGCCTTAGGCTCCTGCTCTGCAAGCAAACACTGTGGTTTGAATCTGTTAAACTCTCTGAATGAAATAAACTAAGTGCTTCAAGACACAATTTATTTCCAATGAAAATTTTGAAAAAAATCAGGATAGGAGCACCCTAGAGCAGGGGTCCTTTTGGGACACAGGGCCACAGAAAGGTCAGGGTCCTTCAACACGTAGTGCAAGAATCTAGGTCATCTGCTCTTTTGATGAACAAAAGCAATCCTGTCGAGAAAATGACTTCAGCCTGTGAGGGATGTCTAGACAGACATGAGGAGCCCTTGACCTTGGTGGCAAAGGAGGGGAGAAGAAAGTTTGTCTAGTGGTCTATGGGCACCTGCCATGACTTCAGTGCCACTCAGCACAGTTACTTCCTGATTTCTGTGTTCCTCCTTTGAACCCTGAGAAGTAAGACTCACTCTTCAAACAGGAAAATTGCTTCCCTTTATGGAAAGGCTACTCTGTCTACTATTAACCTGCTGACACACTTCTACAACTGAGGAATATCAACCCTAGAGTAGTCATGGATTTGCTCCAGTCTGCACAGAGAAGCCAGGGATGCCCAGCGTGGCCAGCCCAACCACAGGTGGTCTCAGGGTTCCCCATTACTGGTGTGGTTGTCAGTGAATTGCTTGAGACACACACATGATAAAGGGTTTAAAGCATGCACATTGCCTTACACACACACACACACACACACACACACACACACACACAATTTCATCTCCCCTTAGGATTTTCTAGGCCTGCTCACGAATACAAATCTGACCAGGAAAGCTGCAGGAGACATAGAGCCTGTGGTTGAAGGTTCTTCCCCAACCTGTGAGAAGCAATGAGATAGCACTCCTGATATAGTCCCTTGCACTTGAAAGGTATTCAGTAGATGTGACCTCTTCCACTCCATGTCATTTCCCTCCAAATTGGTCTGCAACCACTGTGATGTCTTAGAACTGTATGGAAGACTAGCTTGTGAACGCAGAGTTCATTATACTCCTGGTGGGTAATAACTAGAATTCTTATTTATTAAACACTTCCTTCTCACCAGGTACTCTGCTTTGTAGTTTGGAAGCATCATCTATTTCAGTCTTCCATGAAACAAATATAGTTATTATCCCAATATAAATGAGAGAACTGAAGTAAAGAAAGAGTACATCGGTGGACTTAAGTGATTCTTCAGGAATAAATGGTTGATCATATGTTTAAACATGCATCTTTCTGTCTGTGTAGTCCGTGCTTTTAATCACTTCATTATTCTGCTTCCCCAGGAAGTCTCCAAAACTTTTCTATGTCCTAGGACCCTGGTGAACTTCAGAGCTTCCCTTGATCACTGATATAAGGTCAGAGAGACCTTAAAGCCAATCACTCAGCCTCATAGGCAGTCACATACCCACAGTGACCAAGAATGTCCAATGATGTCCCTGGGGTTTACTGGTCCAACCTGTGCTAGGGGTATTGATAAGGAAGCACTCTGGAGTATAATATCTCTGCCACAGCTTCAGCAATTTAACAAATTGCTGTTTACTCATCTATTATTTACAGAGAAACATTCAAACCATGAAAATTGGTATTTTAGAAACAACCTAGAAAGAATTTAACTCTAAAATTCTGTTTTCCCTGTCGTATGTCCATAGATAAGTCCATTTAATATCTACAATGACAACTGGATCAGTCTTGAGTCTCCAAATATTTATTGAGTCTTCACAATGTGTCATACAGTAGGGAATTCTGGGACTGGTCTGCACTGATCAAAGCACAAAAATACCTGCATTTTGCTTATTCTAGTACAGTCAGGAAGCAAGGGGAGCCAGGACTTGAATCTAAAATGCCTGGCTACTGGGCTATAAAACTATTATTATTACCAGCTATCAAAAATTCAGCCTCATTCAGAGGCCAATGAGACCCTCATAAATCACCAATTGTTCAAAATGAAACAGTGGCTGATATTAGTGCATTGTTCAGATGGAGTTAGTCTTGAATGGAATAGTATGAGCAGGTATAAAAACAAAAATAGATAGTACTGGGGTCAGCACACCTGGGTTTTGGGAAAGTTGTTAAACTCTTTGGAGACTTAATTTCCTCATCTGTGAAACAGAGGTTATAGTAAGACTAAGTTACTGTGTTATGGACAATATTAAATGAGAAATTATAAATATTTTATAAAGTTAAAAATATTTTGCAAAATGAAAAGAAAAATCCTACTTACTACTTAAAATGCTATTCCTTAAGTGAAAACTGGGCACAAGAAAGAGAGGAGGAGACTGAATCTCCACCAAGTTTAATAGTTTTCATAATAGTTCATAAAAGTTGATAATGAACTTCCTCATTGCCTGAATAAGGAGAACAAAAATCCCACACTTATCTAATCGTGGAGCTTTGGCCCAGTCCCTCATCTTGTCTCAGGATAGCATGTGACTTTGCTATTTCCTGTTTTAGAACAAAGCATTCAGATTATGTCTTTTCTCTAGCTGTGATCTAGTTCAGGGTTCCCCCCCCCCCCAGGAAAAAAAAGTGTTTATTTCTCATCTTGAAAACAAAGAGTCACTTCTTAAAAATGAACAGATAAAGATGTAAACACAATTTGAAATTCTAAAGAAGCGACACAGCATACATGGCCAAGTAAATATAAATTGCCTCGTTCTAGCACAGGTATATTCTCAATGGATATAGAACCCAGAAGTAGGGAATGTCTGTTACTATTGCATGCTGTAGAATGAAAGGCTTTGAGAAAGATTAGCCCTTCAAGGTATAATCAACATCTCCAAAGGAAAATGGCTGCTTGAACAGAATATTTTTTTAATTTCTTAATTTTTAATGCTAAAAAAAAAAATGATAATATTCTTTTATGATAAGGCATAACCTTACCATATAAAGTTGTCAAAAACAAAGCTAACTAACTTTTGAATATAACAAATTATAATTTCTATGAAGGGTGGACACTGCTGATGAAATTGCTAAAAGGTTGTGTGTCTGTGGTTTACGGTTTTTTGGTGTGTGTGTTTTTTTTTTTTTAATTTTAGTTTTAGTTTAGTTTTGTTTTCAAGAATAAAAGGGGAAGGGCCTGGGGCAATTCCGGTAGGCCTCCAGTTTCCTGACGTTTCAGGCCCCTGACTCAGCCAATCAGCCACAGAAACACAAGCTGCGGATACTCTGCAAGTTGGTCTTTCCCTTCTGTAGCTTATAGCTCAATAGCTCAGAAGGACTGCACACCAGGAGCTCTCTCTCTGTCCTCTACCCGTGTTGTTGTCTGTTAGGGAGCTGCAAGAGTGAGTAGAAGATCTCTGAGTGTGTGTGTGTGTGTGTGTGTGTGTGTGTGTATTTCCTTCACACTTACTGAAAAGTGTATGTGAATGTGTGTTGAAAACAGAAAGGGAAGAGAATGTGGATTCCATGACTTCAACTTCATCTTCCCTTGATCAGCAGTCTCAATTCAAAACCAGTTTGATTCAAGCTGGATTCTCAAAGTGCATAAATCCAAGATGAAGTGCCCTTGGAATATTCTGATAGCAGCTCCTCTGGTGTTTTTTCTGCCATTTCATGCCTCAGCCTCTCCAGACTTTGACGATCAGTCCAGCACCAGACTCTCCAGTGGTCACACCTGTGTAGGTATGTGAATATTTTCCATATTTGTATCGAGATGTAACCAAAGGGAGCAAATACTTTACTTGCATAGTAAACCACCTACCTTCTTTTTTAATTAATTAAGTAATCAATCTATTTATTTGTTTCACATTGTTGTCTACCCTGAGGTTCTCCTACCACTTTGTCACTCGTGAACCATCATCTTAAATCTCTTGTCCCCACCCCACTCCTGATTATATCCTCCTCCCCCCATCTTTACCCCCTTTCAGGCAGACAGTAGGAAGCATCATACAGTGGAAGTAAAAAGATTAAGAATTTTGATCTCAAACACATCTGACTTTGTATCACTGCTAATCTCTCCCCTCTGCTCTATCCTTACTCTCTGTAAAATTTTGTGTAGCTTAACTATTCTATATCTCCCTATTTTGATGAATGAAATAGAGTTAATACCTACCTCATGAGATACTGTGAGAATTGAAATTGCATACATACTTTAAGGCATTTGCCCAGAGTAAGGATTTAATCTTAGTCTGAGTCTTTCTCTAAGGGACTCTGGAATTGGCAATAACAGAACAGTCACATTCAATGGTAACATTGAACACTGACTGAGATAAAGAGCACATTTGCTTATATTTTATTGACATATTTTATTTCCAAGTTGGTGTTTGTTCGGATTTAGGGGTGTTGGGGCAAGAGTAAAATTAGGGTGAAATCTTTGATATTCAATTTGTACTTCGAGCTTCAAGAACAGTGAATGACATTTCAATGGATCTGTCCATGGAGCCAAGAAGAATCAGAATGCTGAGTAGTAATTATTCAATGAGCAAACCTCAAAATAAAGTTCTGGCTGAAGAAGTCAGAAAAAGAATGCAGGGGTTAGGATGATGACTCTAATGAATAGAAACTCTGGAGACATCAATCATTTCTGGAGACACTTAAAACAATGTGTGAATTAGTCTTAAAACCATGACATAAAATTATTACACATGCCAGATTACACACCTTCAGTTCCAGAGTCTCCTTTTAAAACCTTAAGACTCAGAACCCCCATGAATCTATTCTTCACAGAAGCAGAGTTCTGTGCCCCATGGGAAATTTGCTCAGGAGGTCATCCTCACCTACTATTTTGTTCCATCAACTAACTGTTTATGATCATTACATTTTTTCAGAACTAATCTGTTGAATGAAAATATACTTGAGAAAGGCTTGTGTGAAATCAGTTAGGATTACTATGCGGGTGATTGTAAATTAGATATTTAGACTAGTTGTCTAACCTGAAACACTGTGCCTTCACCTCTACAAAATGAATATGAGACACACATTCTCTTCTCTGCCCCAATACTAATGAAGTATCAACTTAGAAAGAAGTATTGAGGAATTCCAAGATAGGGTTGCTTTGGTTATATCACTATATAACAAATTTTAAAAATAATTTTGCTACATCATGACTTTGTGGGCCAAGAATTTTCCAAGTCTGGCTGGTGAGTTTTCTGCTCCATGGAGGATTGAATGAGGATATCACGTAGTATTTGGATGGAAGATTGATGGGTCTTTAATGACCTAAGATGGCTTCACTTTCAAGTTATAGGAGAGGGAGATGGTTAGAAGATTGACTCAGGTGGGAATGTCTATCAGGGTTTTTACACTTGGTCTTGCTGGCAGTCTTGTGATTGTAGGACTTTCTACAAGTAGCTCAAGAGAAAGAGAAAGAGATCCAAAAGACAGAAATGAGGAGCTGCCAATCTCTCAAGACTTGAGTATGGAAACTGGCATAGAATATCTTCTATCCTTGCTTCTGAGTCCCTTCACAGGTCTCTTCACTTATACTCAAGGTGGAGGCTACATGTCCCCCTTTACTGAAGACAATTGCTGTTGGTTCACTCTGGTTGCCTATATAAATACTCCATGACCCCAAGAGCTCAAGGACTTTACTGATCATTAGATCTGATAAAGATTTAGCACCAATTCTCTCACCAGCTCACCACTTCTGACTAACTTTGCCTGGATAACTAAGTCATGGTTGTGGTGTAACAAGAAAGCTGGGTATAAGAGGTGTTTGTCATGTGGTCAACTAATACTGAGCACTGATCATGTCCTGAACCAGGTGGTGCAAACTGAAGTCTTAATATGTGAAGGTGGCCCATTGGGGAAACCAACTCAGAAATTTTCAAGCAAAGACGGTTATGGGAGTGTGTTTTTCAGGAAACAACTATGAAGGAGCTAGAGCAACAGGTTTGAATAGAAGGGGGGTTGTGTATTGTACTACCACTAACAAAAATAGCGAAAGTGTCCTCTGTAAATCCCATATAAAGTTCTGGATCTAAAATGACTGCAGAATTGTCCTAAAGGAAATTGGGTCCAGGCTTTGGAAGTTCCACTGAACAGTCACTGAATATAAAACAACCTCAGGGGGAAAGCCACCTTGATGGAAGCAATGCCTGGAGAGGGACTCAGGTGTAAGTCCTCAGCACCAACATCCCAGCAGATTGGAATGAAGAGAGTTCTTGCTAAGATATGGCTTCCAGGGCTGTGGCATAAAGGGACAGCTCTCACAAAAGGTGAGACTTGTTACTAGAGACATTCCAAAAGAACTCACCACAGAAATTACTAAGTGATCAAGCCAACATTCCCACCAATAACAAACAACACCAGTTCCAGTCACACAAGGAAACTCACAGTGGAAATCAACTAGTAGGCATGGAGAACATGGTCTTGAACACATTTCAAAGCCAGAACTAAGCTGTGTGAAATTCCAGTGACCCTTTTCCCAATTTACCAGAAGTTGTTTGCACTGAACTATTCATCCTATTGATCTCTAAGCAAATGCTGACTCTACTGCTCTTGAACAGGCAGTGCCTCTTTCTGTCACTTTCATAATGTTAAGGAATCAATAACAAGTCATGTTCATTTTTGCAAAACATCATTTTCTCTACATGGATGATTTAGGGGCAAAGTAATCCTTATGTTTCTAAGTTATTGACATTTAAATTAATTCACTGAGTTTTGGGTTATTTTATAGCACTATTTGGTGCTCAAAAATCTTTTAAGAGGGTTTAAAAACACACAAAAACCCTCTCATCCTTCATTCACATTTGGTCAAATATATAAAATGCTTTTGCAATATATTATAATCCTACACCCTACACATTGTGATCAGAGATTACTTAAAAAAAAAAATAAAGAGCAGTGGTCTTATGACTTCAAACCAACATGAATGGTAAAATGACAGTGTGGCTGACAAAAATAGCAAAGACTTAGAGCTAGAGAGAAGGTTCAGAATTTAATATCATAATTTGTATTTGTAGAAATTTTACTTTCTCTCTTTCTCTTTAAGTAAACACTTGTCCATAAGTTACCATTGCTGCAAATAGTTGAACTGTTTTTTTCTTGCCACCTTTGTGCTTAGATTTAGTCTTCTGTGGGTCATTCAGTGTTCTCTTCCATCAGCCCTTGCCAAAGGTTTATCTCAGTTCTCAAGAAGGGCTTATGTAGTACCTCTCAATGTATCAGATCTCAGCCCTTGAGGGATACACTTCTGTCCTCAGCCCTGAGTAGTGAAGTGACATGGAAGTGTCTGGAGTGTCATGGCTTGTGAACGCCTTACAGTACAAGAGTTTCCAGGGTCAGTGCTCACCTCTACCCTTCTGCAGATCATTGAGATGGACACTCATGGGTTCCTAATCACCTGCAACCCTCTGCATTTTGCCTTTCATTTTTCATACCTTTCCCTATTCAGTATTCTATGTCTATTTTTAAATTGTCATGCGAGAACCCCAGCCTTACCATGTTTGATAAGTTTTTGATTATCTCTGGATATAACAGTGGACCACAATTACATTAGCATACGAATAGGAACAAAAAAATTTGTTTGGCCAAGTCTCTTACCCATCTTCACAAATTTCCTCCCTTTTGTTGTAAATGACTGCATTTCATTTTTCTTATGATTACATCATACTCCATTGTATAGACATGTGATACTTTGTTGCTTCCTTTGCCCCTTGATGGAGATTTGGGATGCTTCCATGGACTAGCTAGCTACTGTTAAAAAAAAAATGCTCCTATGAATATTGTGGAACATTACAGGTTTTTGTGTTGATGGTTTCTTATTCTTAGGTTATATACCCAAGAATGGCATTACTGGGACATACATTATTTCCACTTTTAGTTTTTTAAGACATTCAGATTACTCTCCATTGTAGTTACACCAGTTTACATTCCGACCAACTGTCTGATGGGTTCCTTTATTCCCCCAGATGGTCTCAAACACTTTTTTTTGGAGGTCTTTTTAATATGTTCCTTTCTCACATGCATGAGATAGAATCTCATTGTGGTTTTAATATTTATCTCTCTTGTCAGAATTTACATAAACATTTTTCTATACCTTTTGGCCTTGTGGATATTCTCTTTTATCTGCTGCCCATTTACTAATTGGGCTGCCTATTATTTTATTATTAAATTGTATAATTTTTTTCTTCATCTTAGATGCTAATCCTTAACAGATAACATATTGCATAAAATTTTCTCCCATTAAAAGAATATCCTTTTAATCATCTAGTGTTTTCTTTTGCCATATAGGAACTTTTTAACTTGAGATAATCTCAATTGTTTATTTTTGCTTTTATTTCCCTTGCCACTGGGGTTAAATCACCAAAAAACATCTTTATCACTGACATGAAGTATATTACTAATATTTTCTTCTATGTATTTTATTGTTGCAGATTTTATATTCAATTTCAATCCATTTAGAGTTTACTTATATATATGTGATTAGTGAATGATCCAAAATTATTCTTTCATGTGTGGCTTTTTTAATTTTTCAGCATCATTTGGTAAAGACACTGGGTTTATAGTCATAGTTGTTTTATCATAAATTAGATGCTGGTATGTAAATGAATTTATTTCTGAGTTTTCAGTTCTATTCCATTGACCTATGTCCCCATTTCTATGCCAATATAATATTGGTTTTAATACTGTTGCTTAAGTCTGAAATCAGTAACATGATACCTGTTTATCTTTTTCGCAGGGTTGTTTTTACAATTTGAGGCCTTTTGTTGTTCCATATACATTATAATTGCTTGTTCAACTCCTTTGAAGCGTATTTTAATGGAGATTATCTTAATTTTCTCAATAAATTTTGACAGGTAGTCATTTTGATTATATTGACTCTTCCAATTCATGAGTATGGATACCCTTCCATTTCTTTATATCACTATGTGATAATATCCTTTAGAAACATTTTTTTAGTTCTCATTGTATAGGTCCTTTGTTTTCATTGGTAGGTTATTTTCAATATATTTAGCTTGTTTTGTGGAAATTATAAATGGAACTTTTTTCTTAATTTCTTTTGCTTCTTGCTCATTTTTATGCATAAAAAGGGCTATAGACTTCTGTATGTTGATTTTATAGTCTGCCATTTTGCTGTACTCATTTATATACTTTTTTCTAATAACTTTTTTCCTTTCAATGAATTTTTTATTAACTAGAGAAGTTTTTTAAATTCATTTATATGTAAATTTCACATCATTAGAATCCCAGGGATTTACCCCACACACACTCCCCTCCATCGCCCCCCCCCCTTTCCCTCCTGCCCAAATTTGTGTGCTTCAGTTTGGTGCTTAGCTTGTTTTGACATTTCCTCAAGGCTTTTGTTTCTTTTTTCACTATATCCCATATATTAGTGAAACCATTTGTTTTCTGTCTTTTTCTTTATGACTTGTTTCTGCTAATAAGATTTCTTCTAAGTCCATCCATGTTGTCATATAATTTTCACATTTGTCATTTTTTAAAAATATATAAATTTCACAACATTGTAATCCCAGGGGTTTACCCCCCCCCTCTCCCCTCCATCCTCTCCCCTTTCCCTCCTGCTCAAAGTTGTGAACTTTAGTTTGGTGCTTAGCTTGTTTTGACTTTTCCTCATCTTTTGTTTCTTTTTTCACTATGTCCCATATATTAGTGAAACCATTTGGTTTCTGTCTTTTTCTTTATGACTTGTTTCTGCTAATATGATTTCTTATAAGTACATTCATGTTATTATAAAATCATCGACTTTGTCATTTGTAATTGATGAGTAATATTCCATTGTGTATATATACCACATTTTTTTCATCCAGTCATCTGTTTTGGGGCATTTAGGTTGCTTCCATGACCTTGCAATTATAAATAGTGCTGCAGTAAACATCCGAGCACAGGTGTCCCTTTGTACCCACATATAGGTCTCTTTTGGGTAGATTCCCAAGAGAGCAATTGCTGTGTCAAATGGTAGTTGCATTTTCATTAACTTGAGGGTCCTCCACACAGCTTTCCATAGTGGTTGGACTAGTTTACATTCCCACCAGCAGTGTAGTAGTGTTCCTTTCTCTCCACATCCTCGCCAGCAATTCTTGTTGCCCGTTCTTTGGATGTGGGCCATTCTTATTGGTGTAAGGTGGTATCTCATTGTGGTTTTGATTTGCATTTCCCTAATTGCTAGTAACGTTGAGCAATTTTTCATGTGCCTGTTGGCCATTTGTATTTCCTCTTTGGAGAAGAGTCTTTTTAGTTCTTCTCCTCATTTTTTGATTGGGCTTTTTTTTTTTTTTTTTTTTTTTTTTTTTTTTTTTTTTTTTTTTTTTTTTTTTTTTTTTTTTTTTTTTTTTTTTTTTTTTTTTTTTTTTTTTTTTTTTTTTTTTTTTTTTTTTTTTTTTTTTTTTT
>PVHY01012433.1:0-44542 GCA_004024945.1 Uropsilus gracilis | reverse complement strand
ACTGGAAGTAGCTGATGCTCCAGGATTCATGCAGAGAACATGGGCAGGGTAGGTACCCTTTAGCAGAAGTTCTAGAACATCAGGTTACTTGAAGTTCACTGGTAGTCACTGGCAGATGCTTGTTGTGTTCCTATCTTATTTGAAATGATTCTGGAAACATGAATCCTTTGGTGGAAAAGCTTGAGAACCAACAGTTCAAAAGAGACCAATGATACAGGAATAAGTCTGTGTGCTACTTGCTTTTCTAGAACTTTCAGAACTTCAGGTTACCTAACTAATTCAGAGCTACTTGGGGATATCCAGGTACTCTAGGTACCCCATATTTCAAACCAACACTTCCTGAGCATCATTTTTACTCTTGAATCAACTAATAACAAAGGGACATCTTAGGCTACTTTAAGGGCACCCCATAGGAGGTAGCAGTGTGTTGATTTCCAATACGCTTTCTTGAGCAGTCTGAAATTAAATTACCACCTAAAGCTGACCTATTCTTAAGTAAGCCCTAGAGAATTTCTAAATAAAGAAAACCGCTAATTACCTAAAGGCAAAAAACTATATTTTAATACATTTGCAGAATATTTACCCATATAAGGGATATTTATTTCACTAACTGTTGACATTTGTGTGACGATTACCCTTATTTTATAAAGCAGAAATTTGTACTAGAGAAAAATCTCTTGGAATGAAGACAGTTTTTACATGTGACCTCTCTTCACCTAGATTATAAAACCTTGAGGCTGGGAACCATTTTCTTACAAATACTCTCTAGAGTCTCTATGAAGGGTACTCTCTCTATATGTGCTGTGATTAGTATTAGTATTCTTTTATGATTAGTATTCTGTATTGATCTTAACTTTGAGATCTAAAACTTAGTATTCTGTGATGATCTAAACTTTCAGAGATCCAATAGCTTAAATCTTACCCAATGTCTGTCTTTCATTATCTAAATCATTACTGAGGTTGTCTAAGGAAAGGTTATCGCTTATGTCACTGACATATGAATCATCTTCAGAAATCTATGGGAAAGAACAAATAAACTTACATTAGAGTTACAAGAGTAGACATGTCAGATTTCCACAAAACAATAATGAAATATTTGAGTCTCATATTATAAATCTATAGACATAATTTTGGAAGCTGTTTGCATAGCAGTGTAACCGCAAAGAAGGTGTTTACAGTAAACACCTGTTGGTAAAGTTCTTAAACTTCCTTGAGTTATTCTCACAAGGGAAATAGACTCAATCAAGATGCTAGTCATTACAAAAATTCACATTAATGCAGACTACTTTTTCAGAATTTGTGTTTAGGTAGAAAGAACTACAATTGCCTTTTAGTTAATTGTGAAAAAAGAACCTTCTATGAAAACTAATTGACACAAAAGATAATTGAACTTCTATTTCAAAAGCTTCAAATTAGAATACACATATAGCAATATCAGTTATGAGACTTGCATATTCAAGAAAGTATGATTTTTATGCATCAATTTACCACTATACATTGTAAATTGATTTTTGTAATACTAGTCATATTTCCATAACTGTATGTTATAAATTTATATAGGTCAAATGTAATGGCAAAAAAACCCACACATGATGCTAATTTCTAGCCCCATAATAGAAATATTATATTATAGTCAAAATGACTACCCTATAGTTGAAAAAGGCTGATCAAATCAAGTTAACAGAGAAAATAACCTCAACACTTTCCCCCTAAGATCATGCATTTCTTTCTTCTTTTCTGGGGTATGAGTTAAAGGAAGATTATTACAATATAGTGGTGGAAAGGAACCAGTGAGTTTCATGTTTTTAAATACAGGTATTTATAGAATGGATAAAGCAACAAAAGAGATTTGGGGCACCTGAAAACTATGTTCAAACCTCATTTTCTGAAGAGCTTGGAGATAACAGAACTTCCTGTGCATCAAAAAATTCAGACAGGGAATCAGTAATGGACAGTCTACTCTCATTGGAAAGCTGATGGACCAGAGCTCGGTTTTCGTCTCCAGAGTTTTCCTATTTGAAACGCAAAAAAATATGCACATATTTAGAAATAATCTCAAGAGAAACAAAATAAACAACTCACTTTACTGCATGATGCACAAGGTCACAAGTCCATGCAAATAAGCAGCTCAAAGCAGAGATCAGCTACAAAGCTGGTAAGAAGCAAGGCTAAGGCTCACAAAAAACCGGAATGAGCAACACAGGTATTCCCCCCCAGCCCACAGGTATTCCCCCCAGCCCACCCCCAACAGGCACCTCACTTATAGGCACCATCGCTGCTTAAGCACATCAACAAATCTCAAAGCAAATAACACTGTCCAGGTCAGTCTTGATTCCACTAAGAGGGGGAAATTCAACACTCTCTGAATTATATCATCAACCTTTACTACTGCAGGTTGTTTCTGTTCATCCTAAAATTTCCTCTGTATTTTAATGAACTCATATTGTTGCTGGTTCAAAGAAACTGCTTTCATCCTTTCTTATGCTTTACAAAGGCATACTGCTTTGGATGTATCTTTGACAAATAAACAGTGTGCTTTAGTTCAGAAGTGGCCCTGGTGGCAGATCATTCATTACTCATGGATGAATGAGATAAATCCTTTTTGTCCCTCTCTTTAATCTCATGGTAACTCTTTAGAGGGAACTAAATCCTCCAATCCCTTTTACAAGCCTTGATACAAACAACATAATAGAATGTCATGTTTTTGGTTTGTTTGTTTTTTTTTACCTCTGGAATGGCCTCCATTTCCCCACTTCACTAGATCTAGCTAGACATTCCTCTGAGAAGGTTCTAAGTACTTGGCAATGTGATTTCTATTCAATTTGCAAGTGAAAATTCAATTCAATTTGACAAGTTGAGCAACCACTTTATGTTGGTAATGAAGGGATATAAAGATGAATAAGTAAGGTTTCTGGCCTGAATGAGTGGCATACATGAGACCAAGAGTGTGGAAGTGGCAAAGTGCTCTAGAAGCAGAGAGGAAGGCGAGGTTGATGCTGTTCGGGGGTTCTGGTTTGGAAAGGTCTTCACAGGTGACATCTGACTAGAACTTGAGGAATGAGGACAGAATCAGAATAACTCATTTCTCACAGGGCTGATAAGTGAATTACTACTGTGTGCCATTTTCCCAGACTGTTAAAAGTTATTTAATGAGCCCCAGAATAATTTGGGGGAAGAGAAGTCAAAACAGATTATGTCTCTCCAAGGACTTTAACAAGTCTAGGACACACTCCTCAGTTATAAACAAATTATATCCACGATGGGGATGCTGTAACATGATGTCCACATTGTGTTTCCATAGTTAGCAAAGGGTAAACAGTCCCTTTATGAAATGCTTCCTTCAGGAACACATTTAAATGCATATCCTTTCCTCTTGGATTCTTCCCAAGTAAGACAAGGGATCCTGGTACTCAGTGAAAGGTCCTACTCCTTTTAATATTCATATAGCCTGGCCAGGCACAGTGGCTCACGCCTGTAAGCTTCAGCCTATGAAGCGGCCGGGGCTAGGGATCGCGGTTCAAGTCCCGCCTGGGGCCCGTAGCGAGACCTAGTTCCAAAATATAGCTGGGTGGGCGCCTATAATCCCAGCTACCTGGGAAGCTGAGGCTGGGGATTACTTGAGTCTGTGGTACTCCGGGCAACGAGAGCCTGCGGTTCCACGGGCAAAAATAGCAAGACCTAGTCTCAAAAAAAAAAAAAAAAATTCACATAGCCTATTGAAAAGCAGTCTTTCCCTCCACACTAACAGATCACTTTGTAATCTGTAAAAGATCATCATTGTTGTCACCTTCAAGGGAAGGGTCTCTCTCCTCCAAAGTGGGGATGGTGCAGTGGATAACCGAGCTTCTTTAATGCTCACTGTGACAATGGAATGGTCCTGTGTCTTCAGTGTGCCCGCCACTGTCATCTAAGACTCTATGATTTATTTATTTGTTCTAATCATTAATTTATTACCAGTCACTCCTGCTCTCTCTCTCTCTCTCTCTCTCTCTCTCTCTCTCTCTCTCTCTCTCTCTCTTTTTATCTATCTTCTTGTCCTATACTGATGGGTCCGAAGAAGTTCTTAGCTAGTCAGCATTGAAAGTAATACCTGTTCCCTTTCTATTTCTGATGTTTCACTCCAGCAACTTCCAGTTAGTACCTGCTGGCTACTCAGTGGGCAGTAGGAGCTCCAGTGGTATCTGCACCACACAGGACTCAGTGCTGTGGACATATTGACCTAGCCAGTTCAAGTTGATGACTGATTCACTTCAGGTTTGCAAGGTGCGAGAGGTTTTCTTTTTCTTTTTAACATTACAAAAAAGATAAATAAACATAGAAAAAAAGACAGTAGGGAATACTCAAAAGCCTGTAATAGTAACACAACCACTCTATTTTGACACATTTCACTCCACTCCTTTTCATGCATATAGCTCTGCTTTATTTGAATTAATGGTATGAATGATCTATATGATGTATAAACTTTCATAGATTTGCCCACACATCATATCATAATCATTTTTTTCAAACTTAGTATTTGTTCCACTGATAAAATGTGTTCTAAATAGAAAATATAAGAACATGTAAATTAAATCATCAGTCTCATTACTCAGATATGATCTCTATTAACCCATTGATAGACTTTTTCATACTAAAATATTTGTATGTGTGTATATATATATTTGATAAATTTGGAAAGCTGGGATCACATTGTTCTTAGTTTTATCTAGTCTGCCACATTTCACTTAACTATCTTGTGAACATTTCCCCAGATTGTTAAAAGATGTCTGAAACAAATAATTTTAGTTGGTAGATAACATTTTGGTGTCATAGAGTTAACAATATAATCATTATTGCAAATTAGGAGTGTTTCCAAATTTATGATGATGGAAATATGTTTTTAAATGTATCTTTGCTCATTATTTCTTTGAATCAGTTCTCAGGAGTGGAACTATGAAAAATATTTAAGGAAAAATATCTCTCATTAAAAGGAAAAGAGCTTCTGTTTTCTCTGTATTCTTAAGGACACTATGTACTATAATTTAGAAATTTTGGCATAATAAAATTTTTTAATTTGCATTTTGAAAGGCAGAACTTAGGTTGAAGATTGTTTCCCTTTGAAGAAAACTAGCTGTGGAGATGTTAATATTGGGGATGCAAGACAGAGGTACATGGGCTCTTCCTCTGCATTTCTTTATATGTAATTTCATGTGAATTTATAATTATTACAAATTAAAAGTTAAAAAATATGTATGGGGATTTTTAATGAATGATCCTTTTTGTTGAAGCAAGTTGCTTGGTATTACTTATTTATATTTTAAAGATATTATCTAACTGTGCCTCTTGCATTGAAAATATATTTCCTACTCTAATAATTGCCTTCTTATTTTTCACACACACCATTTTTTTTCCAAAAAAATGAAGTCACCTCCAGTAAACATTTCTTCTGTATTTTTTTTCCTTTGCCTCCAAATTTAGGAATTCCTCCCTACTCAGGTCCTTAATAACTATTTAAATCAATATTTTTAGTTTGAATTTCTACATTTAACTCTAATTCACTAGCAAGTCAAGTTAGTGTGCAGTAACTCCTTTCCAAATTGCTTTGAGGTATGCTAATGTGCTGAATAATCCATTTCTTTTCCATTCATTTTGAGCCTCTAATATAATTTATCTAAATCTTTTGTATGTAAGATGGTATTTATACTTGATAGAGTCATTCTTCCCCATTTTCATAGCATCATCTCTATATTTTCAATAGTGGGGTTATACTGTGTTTTATTTTCTGGCCAGACACATCTCTCTTCATTCTATGGCAGTATGATTTTATTGAGAAAATAATAGATTTGAACTCATTAGATGTGGAGCTAAATCCTAGCTCTCTCTTATTAGTTGTGTGGCCTGAGAGAAGTTATTTAACCTTTCTGGGCGTTAGTTTCCCTGTCTCTAAAATGCAACTGCTATCATCTATCTCACCTAGTTGAGGTTAGGACCCTGAGAGCTAACTCATTCCAGTGCAGATGAAATACTGCAAACAGAAGAACGGTCTTTTTTCTTCAGGCCCTTCTTTAAATATTTTGCCCATTTAGTCTTTTATATGGGCTTTAGCTTTAGTAAGATATCATCTCCAAAGTCATTTAGCTTTTCAATTGGAATCTAAAGTAATCTAAGAATTTATAATCTGATAATATTAAATGCTCACATTAAGAAATATAAAAGGAAGAGTAATGATGTGGGAGTAATTTCTCCTAGGAGAGAGGGGATTTTGGATTCTAAAGTCCAGGCCCACTACCAAAGGTAAGTCCTCTGTGTGACTGAGAGGTGACAGAAGGTAAACAAAGTGAGAGGTCTCAGAACAGAGCCCCCTGGGCTGAACACACTGTGGGCACTGTCATTTTCTGACAGAGTGAGGCACCTGTGAGTTACCTAAAATACACTGGAGTCATGTTTTCAGGCTGGGGATAGCCATTTCCACTTATTCACTTATTTCCTGAAGGCAACAATAGCTTTTCCCTCACTGGGAAAGTTAGCCAAAGTCACTTGGTGACAAGTGGGTAAAGAGAAAGAAAACAGAATATCACTGAAAAGGGAAGCAGATAAATGAGGCAAAGGCTCCATCAATTCATCAATTTGAAAACATGTATTTTAAAAAACTTGTGATTTGGTTTCTTTTTCAGTAAAAAAAAAAAAAAAAAAACAGCCCCCAGTAAACACACTGAGCATCAATTCATGGAATCATAAAAGCAAGTCTAACTTGCCATTTCTCTATTGAGCAACTTGTTAACTAGATAAATGTAGTTAGTTGATAATACTATTTGGAAGGCAAATGCTGCCTAGAAATAGACATGAAAGCCATCGAGTGCCACTGAGTCTGGCAGCAAACAACCTCAGGCTGATTGTGGTGACTAGTCCTGCTTTAACTAATGTGCAGACTCAACACAGAGCCTGCCAGCCAGCCAGAGAGCATGTTCCTAAGTGCTCAGATGAGGCTAAAGTGAGAGGTAAAGTGATGCCACTGTGAAGTTCAATTGTTCAGTCCTCAGGTAACTCCATTTATAGTCTGGTAAATTAACTGATAAAATCTCTTTGGGAGAGTGAATGTGTAGAGGAATTTCATCATCAACTATTGACACATTCTTCATATGTAATAAGAAACCTAGGGACCTCTGTAGAGAAAGGGTAATGCCCCTCATTCAAAGAGAGGGTTCCTTCAGCCATTAGTGGCATGGACTATGCTGCCAATGGAAGGACACCAGACTGTGAGGTGTGTGAGCTGACTGGAGACACAATCAGATGAGCTAGCTTCCCTGAGGGTGAAACTCCTGTGTGAGGGTTTTATTTCTTTGATGACAGGGAAAGGAGGAAGATGAATTAAGATGAAACATTAGAAATGCCTTTTAAAAAGTTACACCCATACAAACCTTGTATATTACCTTTTTATTTTTTATTTAAGGGGACTCAGTATAACACAGTTGTTAGACAAAAATTCTGCATTTCTGAGGCTGTCATATAAATATGAGATAGCAAATAACATTTTTAACCATTATGTTTCCCAATTATTTTTTAAAGTATTCACTGACATGCTTATAAATTTCCCATTTTAAACATACTCAAGAATATTTTGGCTAAGCATCCCAAGTCTTGATAAAAATTTTTTTTTAACTCACCTAGATACTATGTCCATAACATTTGTTTGCAACATCAATGTTACCTCAATAGTAATGATACAATTTAAAAAATAAAATAATAATTTAAAAAAGACTAAAAGCCAAAAAAATTGCACATGGGTGAGGAACAAATGGAGAAGGTGGTACAATGAACCACCGGTGTCTTGATGGGTATGGGATGGCAATATACATCTGTACCTCTAAATCATATACAGAGTGTAAACCAATGTGACCTTAATAAAAAAAAAATTAAAAAACGCAAAAACAATCACAGGAAAAATGAAGGAACCAGTCACAGGGGAAAAACTTGAGTAGTGGTTCTCATAGAGAGGAGAGAAAGCAGGCAGAGAACTGGGGTAATATGGGTCAGAAGGTATGAGAAATGTGTTTCTCACAGTTCCCATTCTATTAAAACCTAATGAAGAGGAGAATACGTAGGTGGGAGTTTGGGGCAAAGAGCAACAAAAGAAAGAGGGTTTGGGGGGGAGGGGAACAGCAACTTAAAACAATTAGCAGCATGTGCTCAAGGAAGCCAGGGAAGGAGGATTACTATGCCTGCAGCAGCCCTGGGGGGCTGGTGGATGGAGAGGTGAGCACCACTGCTGAGGGAGAGGGAGGAGACAGAGGGGGTGGCGGGCTCAGAGACATTACTAGACAAGAAGTCTTACCCACCTCTGCCAGACTGTCACCCGACTTGGCAGCAGCGGGGGGGTCGAGGAGTAGAGATTCAGCATGGATTCTGCGTAAGCGTTCTTTAAGGTCTGTGTTTTGTGCTAAGGCCTGGAACATGTTAAAAATAGTGGGGCTCCGTTAATAAATGGATGTTTCTGAAAAGCACAGCAGAGGGCCCAGGGTGACAGAGCCCAGATGGGACATTTCCTGGACCTTTTGCTTGAATGCTATCCAGGATGCCAGCTCTGAGACGCGTGGGAGATAAAAAATATTAAACTCTGGAAAGGATGACCTTTCTCTATTCATTTCCAGAGATGGAGGGAGGGGTTGGTAAGGCTTTTCTTTCAGTTGAAGAGGAAGTCACAAGTCTCTTCAGTTCTTTTAGTGATTCTGTTTCAGGGCATCTTCCTGCCCATCTATCTTTGGTCTCTTCTGCTAGCAAATTCCCTAAGAACTCGAAGCTTGTCTCATTTTTTTTAAAAGAAGCTGCTTCCGCCCCTTATGATTGAACATATTTTATTGCTGTTTAAATATCACACCAGTGGCACTGGATTTCAGGGAGTGTGCTAGGAAGTAGAATTTTTTTGAAAGATTCATTTTATTATTTTCCAATATAGGTATAGATTGCTTTATTTATTCATTTAGCCTTCATTATTCGATGAGATATCATTAAAAAAAATCATTTCCCCAATAGAGACAGACCATTCTTTGGTTGCTTTGCTCCCCTGCTTGAACCTCCGAACTTACCTGGAGAAGAGCTAAAGACTCTGGGAATGGGTGGGGGTGAGCTGGGAGCACTTGTAAGCCCATCTCTGACCTCCTTCAGTTCTCCTTAGGGAAGCCAAGTTCCCCATTCCAGCTGCCCAACCAGGAAAGTGTTGGGCTGAAGCTAAAGGAAGTTGCTTCCTTTAGGCTGACATCCTGTTCACTTCCT
Organism: Uropsilus gracilis; assembly: GCA_004024945.1. Taxonomy (NCBI): domain Eukaryota; kingdom Metazoa; phylum Chordata; class Mammalia; order Eulipotyphla; family Talpidae; genus Uropsilus; species Uropsilus gracilis. The sequence continues at coordinate 35,293 of PVHY01012433.1, read as the reverse complement.
GACCAACTGCTCTCCAAATGATCTCTTTTGGGAAATTATTCTGCTGGTCCCCCCAAACCTCTCTCACAGTCAGCTACCCAGACACTTGCAAACAGATCTGTCTTCCCAATTCCCTTCCAAGAAGCTCAGAACACTCCTATTCACTGGGCCCACAGGGTCTACCTGTGAGAGCATGAAGTTTGTTAGTGCTGGATTATTACCATCTTGATCCCAAACAAGGATTTGGGCTTTATTTTTAGTACCCATACACGATTTCAATTATCTGGAAATCCTGTGGATCATGAAATAGAGAATAAATGTTTTTTTCATGCAACTATGTTTAAAATCTCTATGGGAACTGTATTCTGGCCAATATATTGCTGGTCTTTTGATCTAAATAGCTAGGATCTTAGCATGCTCTAAAATATGTGTTATTTCAATAGCTTTTCTTGTAAGTCACTGGCAGAAGAAAAAAAGTACTAACATTGTACACATAGAACCAATCTGATTGCTCAGAGATGACTCTTAAATTTCATTAAAAAAATAAAACTTTGAATCTAATCAGGAATGCAGGCCATAAAGGAACATTCAGTTTTATCTTAAGTTTTCAAAATCTTGAACAAAATTAATTTCTTAGTGAAGGAAACAACTTAAAGTACCATGGTAAACTGGGTCTCAACAGTCTCTAACAGACAAGTATATTAATAAGATGAGACCACACCCTTGGGAGCTTGCTAGCGGAAAGACTTAGTTAAAGGGACTTGGGGAGCCCATCAAAGGCACCTTCTAAATGCACTAAACGCCAACCTACTGGGAATAATAAGCAATGCTTTTTATCATTTAGAAAAGTAAACTTAAAAAAACAAAACAAAAACACCATCTTGTGTCCCTCAAGCTATAGTGTCCCAAAAGGGATGTTTTTACTTATCTAACCATAAAACACCCAGAGCTCTTCCTGGTAGATGACATCAAGATTACTTCATACATGGAGTAAATATACATTATTTTCTTATTCCTTTCAAAGAGCACACTCTGGATGTGAGGGTGATCTGGCTGCGACATCTGTCACACCATTGATCACCAGGGTTGATTCGGCTGATCTGGCTGGCTAGGCGGGTGTCTTCTTCCTCTCTCACCACTCCATGTGCGCCCCTCCTGGAGCCACCTCGGTAGAAGATGATGGCCTTTCCCTAATAGAGACCAATTCTTTGGTTGCTTTGCTCCCCTGCTTGAACCTCCGAACAACTCTCAAAGAGTGCATTCTTAGACTGCTCAACTGAGTGAATGTTCTTCAAGAAATTTATAAAAACAATATGTGCTATCAGTAATGTATTTACCATATACATTATGCCAAGAATATGACTTTGCTTCACTCAGTCTATGACAATTATAGAAAATAGAATGGATTTCTTTGTTCTCTCAATGCCTGCCTTGGCTCCTGAAAACATGCTCCTAAAATTCTTCTCTTCTCCCTGGCCTTAAACAGAAAGTACAGTATTGATTCAGACAGTAATTCCAAAAGTGCACATATTCTCTATCTCTTTCTTACAGTAGGAATTTTTAAGTAAGTTGTATACTAACCCAGAGTAGGAACAAATAGGCATATAAGTGCTCACTACCCACATGTACCACATCCACAGATCCAAACCACCATGGGTGGAAAATATATACTATGTACCTTGGTTTACAACCTCTGCTTGATTTGGAAACACATACTGACTTTTTCCTTGTAATTATTCCCTGAATAATATCATGTAATATTTATACAGAACTTATAGGCATTAGGTATGATTAATCTAAGTATACAAGAGGATATGCAAAATTATGTGCAAATATTTTATCATTTTATATAAGGCTTTGAACATACATGTGGGAGGGGAACCTTAAACTAGTTCCCTTCAGATACCATCAGATTCCCTTCAGATGACTGTATTATTTCAAAAATTCCCAGCTTTCCAATAAATGCAGGGTTAAAAAAACAGACAATAGCTACTCAAAGCAGAGTTCTATGACACTGCACTTCAATGGAGCCCAAGTCTTCTGAGGAACAAAGTGGAATCAATGAGAAAACGGATCAAGAATGGCTGCTAGAATGGCTTTCTGGGAAACATCTAATGCTCAGCAGTGATTTTTCTGTTATTATGAAGGCACAATAATTACCTGCCATTCTGTATAATATCCTTTGTGTCCATGGAGGAGAAACAAAACTAAATATTTTTTTGTACTATCAAATCAAATAACATAATTGAGAGAGTGATAAATGGGGTTGGTATTGTGCGGATAAGATAAAAATATGATTTAGAAATTTTCCTGTTACCTGTCATTTGAAAAGTCAGTCTAAGTTTGTTGTGCCTGAAGAAGAGAAATCTCTAAACTGTCAGATTTTGTAAGCATTAACAAATAAATGCAAGACACAAACACACAACAAGAGCTTTATAGAAACAGAAAAATTAAGATGAGTAGTAGGAAACCAAACTTAAAGTAATGCTTAATAAAGTCCTAGCTACTAAGATGTGTGATAAGCTTGGTACTGGAGTTGACATTAAGTAGATCTGATAAAAGGTTACAATATAATTTGGATAATGTGTTTGATTTTCTCAAGTGTTTCCAATACAGTCATGAAAATCATGAATTTTCAACACAACCAGGAGGATAGAAAATACAAAAAAAAAAGTATGAAACTGGACACCTTGTCGAGTATTTCAATAATGTGAACATGTAACTTACAGATGACAGGGCGTGCTTCAGACCGATGACCTGGGCGGAGGGGGAGGAGGACACATCCTGCTCCATCAACTGTCTCAGTTTCTCTCTCTCCGTTGAAATGGTATTAAAAGCTGACCTTAAAGTTAAGTAAACTATAAAGATATAATCATTATAAAAAAGGAATAAAGAAAGCGGCATAATTTAAAAGACTTTCTGATACATGAACTTAGAAAATTAACAGTATTTTGAGTGTAGCAGATACAGACTCCAAATTGGCTTTAAAAGTACATTCAAATGAACACAACTAAGAGGTAAACTTGATGGGAACTACGGATTCTGGGTGGTGATGTGCTGATGGAGGTTTATCAACTGGAACAGATATACTTCTCTGGTGGGATCTTGACAGTTGGGGGTAGTTTATGTGTGTGTGTTGGGGGTGAGAAGGAGCTAAATGGGAACTGTATTTTTTTCTGCTCTATTTTCTATAAAAATAAATCTGTTCTAAAATGTAGTCTATTAAAAATTTAACAACCACATATATCTGAAAATTCTAAGACCCTTTTGCACTATAAAGTCCTATGATTTCATGTCTCATTTAAAAGATAAGTTGACACTTGAAAGAACTCCACTTCTAGAGTCTCAAAGATCAATATTTAGATTTTTTATAAAGCTCTAAAATACAACATTTATTGTTATGAAAATTTAATTGGGTACTCAATTTCCATGTAGGGAATTTTAGAATATATATCCAAAATAAAATGCCATATAGTCTCTGACCCAGCAATAATACTGCTAGAAACTTGCTCCATGGAACAATTTAAGCATGTGTGATATGTAACATATGTATGAAAATATTCAGAGAACACTGAAATGGCAAAAGATTAGAAGTAAATAAATATTGTCAGCACATTAGAAGAAATGTAAGGTTCGTAAGAGGAATAATTAGCAAATAATTAGCAAAACACATGCATGCACACACACATACATATGTCTATGCTAGAAAAATATGCAAGAAACTGGCCTCTGAGGAATGCAGCTACATGACTGAGAAATGGGAGCATGACAGAGTCTTATTTTTTGGCTTTTGTTCACTGAATTGTCCTTTAGAATCTTTTGAGTTTTGCATTATGTGCAAGTATCACCTTTTAAAAACTACTTAATTGACACATTGAAACATTGCTAGCATTTCAAAGGAATTTTGAGTGCGTAAATTAAGTACCTACTAGCACTGTTATTGTATTGGCTCTGTAGGTTATTTCACTCCAAGGAAGGATAAAAAGAAGGGTGGGGCAGAAAAAGTGGAAGAAATAGCACTAAATATTGCCATTTGGTTTTGTTCATGTCTCCAAAGACAATGGCAATGCTCAAAATCAAAATATGCTGGTTGTTAGGAGATATGGTAATGATGCAGCACAAAGACTGGACAGCACTATGGCTGGGTGACAAAAGAAATCACCACTGAGAGACAGGGCTGTGTGTACATCTGGGTGGAACATCCTGACAAGGATGCACCCTTGTTTTTGTCATTCCCAGTCAGGTTCCTCTGGACCTGATCCTGAGGAAACATCAGACATTCCCAGATGAGGTTAAGTTCTATTTTCATACATTGGTATATATTCCTCAAAAGTATCAAAGAAAAAAGTCTGAAGAAAAGTTCCCAATGCAAGAAAACTAAATTGGCATGACAATTAAATGAATAAACTAGACCTCATGCTGTATTAAAGGACTTTATCTTGATACTTAACAACGTTTGAATAGGGAAGGCACATTAGACAAAAGCCCTTCTTCAAAATTAAATTTCCTGGTTGATTCACTAAACTATGGTTAAGTAACAGAACACTCCTATCCTTAGGACATGCACACTATAATGTAGAAAAAGACGTAATGTATGATTCTTCTCTCACATAGTTCAGAAAAATAAACATGCTCACATGTTGACATGTGTGTAGAAAGGAAAATAAACACCATAAAAATGGTAAATTTGGGTAAAAGATCACAGGACTTCATTGTATTATTCTCCAACTCAACTGTAAGTTTGAGATTATTTCAAAACAAGTTTTTTGACCCAGAATTCCCATCACAGTCCTGGTATTCCACTTCTTTGCTCCCTTCAGTGAGCGCTCAGGTACAATAAGCACATTGCACTAAAACACCTGACCTGAAGTTTTAAAAGCCATTAACACAAATGGCAAGAAAATCATCAGGTTTTGATCACAAAATGTCCGAGTTACCTCCTAGGGATGACAAAACTGTCATCTAAATGACTGATCATTACAGCTGAATATTACCTTTCTAGTCTCCTTTATTATATTTTGTTTTAGAAGAGCAGGAAGAAGGAAGAGACTGAGACATATTTCTCAAATGACCTGTGGAATTAATGAATTCCATAGGATTGCAATTTAGAGGCACTGTTATTTAAGAGTGAACAATTTAGTATCGCAGAAATTAAATCCGCATTATTGACTTCCCTCATTTCACAGTGATGAGGATAATTGAACCTCTCCAGATGTTGTCACTGAGCCTGCCTGAGGTTGTGAGTTTAAAAACAGACTTAGAACATCTTCACTGACAGAGTACAAATAAGCAATTTGTTTATAGACTCACATAAATTACGGTGCTTTTCTCAACAGAAGACAGGGGGTTTAGGGCCAGTGGGTAGTAAACCCTAATAAAGTCTATGACACATGCTTACCTTTTTGATTTAAACATTCGCTGAACAAAATAATGGGCAGCACAACAGAGTGACCATAGTGTGAGCTCCAAAACAGCTCTGGGTTCTTTGTAGCTCTATCATTCATTCATTTACTGAGTGACCTTGGCAAGGACATGACTTCCCAAACACCACTATCCCCGTTTGTAAATAAAGATAATAGCAGTAGCTTTATAAGATCAGTCTGTGAATTAAATAAGATAATGCAGGTAAAGCACTTATTCTAATGCATAGCATATGATAAATAATAAATGTTTCTGCAATCACATAGTGGTGGTAATAAAAGATGCTTTGATCTTTTGCCAATCAGTGTTTGCAAAGAACTGCACACAGGATAGAGGTTCTTTGAATCAGGGAGTGACCAGAATCTATTGAGCACCAGGACAGCAGCCTCAGCTGGAGAGCAGAAGCCAAGAAGCTAATTCACGGCATCTTATGTCTGATCAGTATTCCTCCCCCAACAGCGCAGGACACTCAGCCATCCAAGTGGGTCTCAGCGGAACAGCTCTTAACTGCCATGTTTTGCTTGAAATTAAATAAATGTGGCACTCAGCTGGCTGCCACTTTACTAAATCAATGCCTCTGGCTTTCAGATGGCCTGCAGTAAAATAAGGCATTCAGAAACCAAACTAAATGACTCCTACTACAAATTTTAAAATCAGCAGAATAGAGTGTACTTGATTTTAAAAAAGCAGCAAGATACTAAAATAGTCACTATCTCTTATTTTCAGGTCTAGAATTTTCTAAATCACTAGGCAAAGGGGCTCAGAAAAACAGAGCTCCAGACACTAAGTTTCTTCAGTAGCTGCTGAGGTTCAACTTAAAGAGTCATTCACAGTCACGTAATGATTCAGAACAAGCAGAGCAATGATAAGACACCACCCACGGGAGACCACATTTATATTAATTGTTAAAGACACAAGATTGTATACTATATTGTTGTTAAAAATCTTTAACAACAATTGTTAAAGATCCCAAAGGTTAGGAATATTCTCTGTTAGGAGTGCTTTCCTACTAATGTAGACATTTTAGGGAAAAAATTAAAATTTAGAGAAACAGAAAGAACCAAGTGAATGTGTTACATCAGTAGAAATCTGATAACATGGAAAGTCTTAGCAACTCAGCGCATCCAGAGTGACCAAGGCCTTTCCATCAACTTGTTGCCAAGCGGCCTTTGAGCCCATGCATCTCTGACCACTCACTGTTAGTTAAACCAACCCAGTCTGTGTCTAAATTCTTCAATGGGTAAAAGGTCCTTCCTGTTCCTAAGTCGACATTTGCCTCTGTGTCACCTCACCAAACAGAATTACTTCTCCTGTCATGGAGTGTTCAAATATCAAAAGATTTGGCTTCACTGACTACTCATCTCTTTCTCAGATTATGGCTGACCATTTCTTAGACCTCCCACTTGAGTGACACACAGTTTGAGCTCTTGACAGGTTGTAATGCACTACACATCATACAATGAACTTTAAAATCGAAGTAACATTGCATTACTCTATTATTTAAGCTTTGGGTGTGCATCATCACAACTCAGCATCCTACAGTGGACCCTTGGTAATCCCAAACTTTTCCATTTCAAAAGGTGTTCCCTGCCTTTATTGAAATAGAGAGTGAGAGCTCAGCAAGGATGTGTAGATGGTGGAAGTTGACCGGGAAGAATGCCTGTGCTCTTAATTTACCTGAGTTCTATTTTTAAATATGCTCCTTCCCTAGCAGTTTCTTGTCATCAGAAAAGAATAAGATCAGAGGAAATAGTTACGAACGTCAGAGACACAAGCTCTATGGAGGCCATGTAGCACAGGGAAAGAACTTTTGTATTAAAGCAGCATGAGTCAGTATCCTACCGTTGCTGTAAGATCTTGGAAAAATTCTGTTTCCACATCTGTATGTGTGCATAATGCCATATCTCAAGAGTACTTTAGAGCAACAGTGAGAAAACATGCTATTGAATAGCACCTTATCCACAGAAGGTCTCTTACTTTTCCTTTCCTCCTTTTGGTGAAAACCACATTTTGTGAATTTTCTTTAAAATGTTAACATACTTAAAATATCCAGGATGATTTGATCTTCTGTAACATGTTTTCTCCAATTTTCAAACCCTACCGGATGAAATTTTAAAATACTTCCAAACCATTTTCTATCCAAATGGCTTACTTTAGATACATTAGATAATTTGTACTATGTAATTCAATTAAACGGTTCTACTACTGATTTATTGATAGTTCGCATAAGTACAATGGCTCAACAGATATTAAGCTGAACCTAAATTATGCTTGATAAATAAAAAGTTGGCTTTTTAGAAGTCATATATACCATTTAGTTTTTAATCTATGAAGGTGAAATCATCATGACAAACATAGTCTGCTTTTTATTCAATGTTTCCATCAGCTCAGACAGTTCAGAAAATAATCACTGAACAATAAAAGCTCAACATAGAAAAAGATTTAAGTAATAAAGGAATACCAAATAATGGAATATAGTTCAACTTGTTCTACTTTTAATTTTCACATTTGCAAATGTGAATTTCTCTTGCCAAAATTACCTCCTGGAGATCTGGAGACGTTTCCATAAAATCTCATTTTTTCCCCATCTATGTCAGTACATAAATATCTACTTCCATTCAGAGAACCTGACCCTTGGTCCTGTGCTATCCTTACTTTCCCATCAAATCCTATCCAGTCATCTTTGTTTCTGCTACCAATACCCTCTCATAATACTTTCTTATAATAATCTCAACAGTGTAAATTACTTCTTTCAGTCCAAAATAATTAACCATGAAAGATAATGACAAAATTTGGGGCCAAAGAATCAGAAGTACTTTAGGAAACTTAACAGATGAGGAGACTGAGGTCTAAGGAGGTTAGCCAATGAGATCACAACTCCACAGTCAGTAACAGATACCTTGAAATTCTAGTTTGTCTTCTGCTAAGCCTGTGTCAAGGGTCAGCTGCAAAAAGGCCCAGCAGTGTCAGTTTTTTTTGAAATATGTTTCTCAGAAATTCAGTTACAGGATTTTAGTAAATTGGAAAGGTGGGGGGAGTTTCCCAAATAGCATTGAACATCACAGGGTTAAACAAAACTAATCAGGTCCACATTTTTGCCTGGCTCCCACCATGGAGCTAGGCCACCCATTTCCCTGGATGCCTGGCCCTCCCATACCTCCTTCTTTCAACTCAGTGGTGAGGGGTGGGGGTACCTGCCACGTCTTCGACCTGCAGGTAGTTTCAGGGTACGGGGACCCGGAAACAAAGGGCACCCTGCCCACATGTTCAACATCTTCAGCTTGGATTGGCCGAGAAGTTTCCCCCAGCCTCTATCCCAGGGGGAGTTGGGGATGCATGCCAGGCAATCTGAGCACCACCTCCACACTGGAGGAACCAGCGTGGGGGCTGGGCTTGGCTCTAAGCCCTGTCTGCCAGCAGACAGCCTCATGCACTGTCTGCCCTCCTAGGGTCCCAAGCTGCTGGAGCTCTTTTGCTAGGTGGAGCTAAGGCAGCATGACCCCTGGGTTGGCCCCATGGACCTGGAGAGCCTGTAAGGATCTAGATGGGGTTTTAACCCCACCCACCAGTGGATGGTTGCACAGGGCAGCCATCTGTAGCCTGGACTGGCCAAGGCATTTTCCTCCAGCCCCCAGATCAAGGGGGCCTGGGGACGCATCCCCAGTCATCCAGGCTGGCCCCCTCGCCGAGAGGAATCTGCATGGGGCTGGTCAGGGCCCAAGGCCCTGGCCATCAGCAGGCAGCCTCAAGGCTGTCTGCCCACCAAGGATCCTGGGATGCTGGAGCTCCTTTCCCAGCAGGAAGCAAGGGTGGCAAGGACTGCTGGGTAAGCCCCTCATGCTTGGGGAGCCCAAGAGGGGGGCCTGGGTGGGGATTTAACCCCCCCCCACCAGTGGATGGTTGCACAGGGCAGTCATCTGCAGCCCGGATCGGCTGAGTCATGTTTCCCCCAGCCCCTAGCCCAAGGTGGGGGACCCATGTCCAGCAAGCTGGGACTGCCCCTACACAGGGAGGAACCAGTATGAGGGAGAGGCAGGGTCCAGAGTCCTGCCTGCCAGCAGACAACCTCATTGGCTGTCGCCCGCCCAGGGTTCTGGGTCATGGAGCTCGTTTGTCAGTGGGGAGTAAGGGCAGCAATGACCCCTGGGTAAGCCCCTTGCACCTGGAAAGCCCGGGAGGGGGCTGTGTAGGGTTCTAGTCCCATACCTCAGTGGATGGTTGCATGGCCATCTGCAGCCAGGATTGGTTTGGGCATATTTCCCCCAGACCCTAGCCCAAGGGGGGCTGGGGACAAAAGTCCAGCCATCTGCTCCCTGCCCCCACACAGAGAGATATGGAAGTGTGGGCGGTGGGGGGAGGGGAAGGGATGCCCTTCCACTTCACTCTCACCCCAGTTAATCTTCAGGAGGAGGAAGAACGCAAGTAATGCAAACTCCATAGAACAGTTGAGGGACCAGGTAAACTTCAGCTAACAAGCCTGAGTTGGACACAGGAGATGGACTATCGAGAGAACCAGTACATGCAAGAAAAACAATGTCATGAAGTGCACCTATGCACTCACCAGGTCTGAAAGAGTCAAGACCTCATTTTGGAGATGCCTTCTGGGAGAACAAGGCACCTCGCCCCCACCCCATGGGAGAGGCAAGGAAGGCCAAAGAGTGGGGGCATTAGCCCCACAGTAAAGCTGCAAACTGAAGCAGAGGAATGACCTACAATGGCCATCACAGATGCCTGAATCCATAGAGAGACTTCTTCACCGACAATGGCTGGGGATGAGACCCCCTAAACCTGATGCCAGAACAATAAAGCAAAAACAGTATAACAACAGAAAAGGGAGTGGAGATGGTAGCCGGCAATGAGAAAACATGGACAGACCACAAATACAGACTGGCTGCCCAATGCAAGGTTAACACTGACAACCTACCAGCATGGTCCACCTGGTCCCAAGAACACAATCCCTCGACCCAACAAAAGGACACTGCCACAGGAAAGAAAGAGACTAATGAACTTAACACACACTAGTAAACAATAAAGAGAGGGGTTAGAGTGAATGGATGGGGCATCAGAGGGAGAGGGAGGTATCCCAAAAACCATTTACTGAAGTTGTGATTTAAAGAATAAAATAAATTAATTAATAAAAACAAAACAAAAAAACAAAACAAAAAACTAATCAGTTTTCTCACTACAGGACTTCTCAGGGCCTTTGCTGTTTACTGTTTCTCAATGTAAATCCAAAGGGGTCCATGGTCATCAGTGTATCCTATTTTCAGGCATGAAATTATTTTTATTTTAAAAATCATTGTATGGGTAAAGAGCTCCATGAAATATGTTTTGGGAAATGTAAAATCTAATATACATGATGTAAATTACTACTTACAGCTTTAAAGTTTCAGTGCATTCTTTTTTTTGCTTATGTGTGTTTCAAAATACACACAGATCCAGACATAAAAGCAAATATGAGAGTGAGTTCAATGATATATCAAAAACTGAACTTTCCAATCTGTAATATATAACAAGGACTTTTAAAATAGGACAGGCATTTATTGGTTGCCTGCCACATGACCTAAGTTCTATAAAATGGGAGGCATTAAGCTGGATGTAACAAACTGAAGAAAAAAAGTAGTATAGACTACAATACTGCATCAGTAGAATTCTTGCCTATGGGTGTTACAGCCAATAGATCAGTGAAAGGATCAGAAGAAAGTACCCTGGAAACTGCAGGTGACTCAACCTGGCTTCTACAGGAAGAAAGGTCAAGATGCTGAATGCCTAGAAGTGAGATAATGTGGAGATCACAGGACTTAGGGCAAACTCAAGAGCTGTTTCTTTTCCACAAAGTTTCTGAATTACAGTCTGTATAAAGGGGGTCTTTGCAACAGGAAAGGGGAGATGTTTCAGTTTCTTCAAGCTCATTTTGAAAGCACAGGACTGAAACACAGTTTGTTCGATTCCCTCTGCAATTCACTGTCTATAAGCCACAAAGAACTGGCTGGTGTTGAACAAATGCACCTGGACAGTTTTGGCAACACAAACCTTAACTGAGTGCAGGTAAGGTAGCAGCTCGGCAGCCATCTGTTTTTCACATAAACCCACACATAGAACAGCTGGCGGAGGCCATTGTAGATTTTTCATCAAGGCCACGCCCTCTTCAGGGGGAATGAACTGACTGGCTCAACTCAGCATAGTAACTTCTGTCCTACTGAAGCAGTTTTTTCAATATAGGTGAAATTCAGAATGCTCCCCTTTTGCAGGGAGGTACGGCCCCATCATTTTAAAAAAGACAGATCATTTTATAAAAAGTTGTGGTGTTTTATAGGAAGTTATACCCGTAAAACCTAAAAAGCAATGCCCTAACTAAAACAGATCTTTCAGTACTAGAGAATACACAAAGAGGTGTTTGAAGAGCTTTTTAAAGACAGGGAAGATAATTTCTCTCATTTTCCAGATAGCTCATACAATAGCATTACAAAATGCTGAAAAAATTCTAATGGTCGCTAGGACAGGAGTTGGAGGTGTTTAAAAAGCCTAAAATGGTTTCCTTAAAACAAACCTCATGATCAGCAGGTTTTAGATTTGTGGGCTAAGGTAAGTATTTACAACACCAGTCTCCATCACTAGAAAGCTGGAGTCCATTCTCCCTGAGTTTTACATATGCCAGATAAACATATATTTTTTTTCAAAAAAAAAAAAAAAAAAAGATTCATAAATATACTGTTTTGTGACCTTATTATCTGTACTCATTTATATGTTGTCAACATCTTTCTAAAAGGTTATTGGTCACTCATCTGTTAGGGCAGAGAGATACTAGGTGAGTAGCAGAGACAAGTTAGCGTTCAAGTCTCAGGTTTACCACTTTCTACCACATGACCCTCAGGGAACTCTCCTGTTTCTCTATGATTCAGGCATCTTATGTCTTATCTACTCCATGGGATGTCACCGTATTAAATGAAACAATGTGTGGCATACTTAACAAATTCCTGATATGACAGCTACATGTTTCTAGAGGTGGCCATAATTATTATTACGGTGGCTGCTATATGATCCTACTGCATTTAAAAAATATCCAAACCCTCAATTGTTGGGAATTTATTTCTAATTTTTGCTTTGAAATTGTTATGGAAACATAGGAAGTTATAAAAAAAAATAGTAGAGATGTCCTAGGTACCTACATTCAGTTTTCTGCAGTGTAACATCTTACCTCACTATGGAACAATATCAAAACCATGAAACTGATGCTGGGATAATCTGCAGTTCTCATTCAGACTTCACCAGTTTTGCATGCTCTCACTTCACCAGTTTTGCATGCTCTCATATGCTTAAGTCAGGTCAGTGCAATTTTATCACTTGTGTAGAATCAAGAACTGGCCCCAGGCTCAGGAAACAGAACTTTCCATTCCCACAAGATCCCTCTTGATACCTCTGTATAATCATACCATTCTCTTGCTCTTTCCCTCCCACATGTCCCTAACTCCTGATAACCATGAATTTCTATCATTTTATGACTTTGAAAGTGATAGTTAAGTGGAATCATGTACTAGATAACTTTTTGAAACTGACTATTTACACTCAACATAATGTTCCTGAGACCCATCAAGTTGCTGTGTGTATCAATAGCCTGTTCCTTTTTATTGTTGAGTATTATTCTATTTTTTGGAGGACCCACGGTGTTTGTCAGTGAAGGTCATTGCTCTAGTCTTCGGCTAATACAAAATATGCTCTGAGCATTTGTGTACACACTCGTGTGCACTTAGGTCTTCACTTCTCTGGAGTAAATGCTCGGGAATGTGGATGTTGAGTTGTATGGCAAGCACATGTTTAGTTCTATATAAAACTGCCAGGTTATTTTCTAGAATGGTTGTGCCATTGGCATTGCCACCCACAATGTGTAAGAGACCCAGTTTCTCCATATTCTCACTATCATTTGGTGCTGTCTAATTTTGGGGGGGCTATTTTGTAGATGTGTAATAGTTTCTTATCATGGCTTCCGCTTGCATTTTCTTACTGGCTAATGATGTTGAACATCTATTTCTAAGTTTTGGCATGATAAACAATGCTCTAATGGCTACCTTCACTTGAAAACATTTTAAATTAAAGCCCACAAATTCCTCAAACTGACAATTCTGAATAACAAGATTTTAAAAAATAGTTTAAACATGATATTTGCTCTTCAAAATATGCCAACTTATACCCCCATCAGCAGCAGATGAACTGCTCAAGTTTTAAAGAATGACTAATGTTCTCACTCCCTCCCCCCAAGGGGTTAAATGGGAGTTTCTTACTAATATACTCCTACTAGGAGGGAAATACAATAAAAAAAATAGGTTGCCCAAAATCTTAATAAAGCAGAAAAATTAATAACTATGATTCCTTATCTTAGAATATTCTGCATTCAGACAAGCATTTCATAATTTCACTAAAAACTTTGGGGAGAAAGAAAACTCATTTACCTTTATGAGCAATATGACACAGATCTTCTTGCATTTTGGAAAACTCTGATGAGGTTTCAGAGCCATCAGAATAATTCTTCTCATCTCCAAAATCAAGTGTTGACAAATTAGGATTGGAGGAATGCAGTCTCATTGGACCAGAAAAAGGCTTAGGGACCTGAAATGACATGAAAAGGAGATAGTACTTTTCAGGTGCAAAATGTGTATATTTACTTGGTTCTAAGTTTGAAAAGAGAAGAACATTTTATAGGCAATTCTTTTCCTTGAGCAATAACTTCTACAGAAAAAAAGTAGTGAAAATCCAGGAAAACCTTTCCAAAGCCACTTACACAGCTTTCTGAAAAATGAAAATGGGTGAGAAATCATATGTTCTTTTGCAAGTGATAGAAGTGTTCAAGATATCAGTTGAAAATGACAATAAATGCCGCCAGGTTTTTTCTCCTTTAACTCAGTTCCTACCTCCTGGCAATAATCAGCCAGTCTTTAGGTTGTCAATAGCGGACAGGTTTAAGGATGTTTTCTTTCTTTGCACCTGGTGCTTCTTCAAAGCAGATGTCTCACATGTTTGAAGACAAATCGCTCTTTATTTTGAAGGTACTGAAATTCAACCCATAAAATGCTTTGAACGAAAGAGGATAGCAGATAATTTATCTGTAAGTTTCTGATTTAACTTAAATAATGTTGCAATTTAATATACAAAGGTCCAGCTGCTTATCTCAGTCTCTGGCTCTGCTGTGCACTGGGAATTCAGCAGGCAGGATGACACCATGAATCTCTGGTGAGATTTGAAGATTGGAGACAAGAGGTGAAAGAGTGCTGCATGTTGTCCTACCCCTAGAGACTCTGATCAGTGGGCTCTGAAAGATGGTGGAGCCACTGATTCCCAGTACAAGAGGAGGGTCTTCCCAGTACAAGAGGAGGGTCAGAGCATGCAACCACAGCAGCCACAAAACAAAGCGCAACCCAAGCAGGGAAGAGGGAAAGCAGCAGGCTGAGCACTAAAGAAGAGGAAATCAACATTCTAGAAATGGCTACAATCATTATTCCTTCACCCAATATCTGTTACATGCTTATTCTAGTATCCTGAAAACCTAAGTGATAATCTCTCTGTAATTGAGGATACTCAAGAGAATGACTGAATATTTATTTATATTTATTTATCTCTTCCCTTATTTGAATCTAAGTAGCCTCAACATGTGGTGTGCAGATCAGGGCCAATGAAGAAACCAACCCGTTGGGGGAAGCAACGGTTACCTGCAGGGTTCCTTTAGCATCTTTGCCAATAGCTCTGGACCGCCACCTCCTGTGTGATCTTTTTTCCTTTTTGGGACTCTCAAAAGCTCCACCCTTTGTTTCAAAATAGGAAAGAGAGCACAGACAGTAAGGTCCACCAAACCAGTAGGGATAAATGCACACCGAAGAGACCACCTCCATCCCCTCATATATGACTGAAGCCACCAACCAGATAACATCCTAGTGCTAGTGAAAGGCTGAGAAAGAGAAAGAAAAGCAGGAGAGTGCTAGAATGTAAGCAGAGGCTCTGGCTAACCTGGATGGCATTGATAGCTGGAGCTGAGTATGTCCGATGCAGGACATCCATACTTTGTAGGAGCTGGCTCATTTCCACCAGGTAGGCATGACAGTGAGCCAGGTCTGTAGAAGATCAAAAGAAAGACTCATAAACATGTATCTTGGCATTCAAACTTCCTATGCTAGAGTCAACTAATTTTCTCATTTACCTGTTTGATTTACATCTGTGAGGATAGGAAGTTTTGTTTTTTGTTTTTTGTTTTAATAGGAAAGGGAGTAGACTGTCATGGTTAAGGAGACTGCCATGACAAAGTATATGGATTTGGAGAATCAGACTATCTCAGTTTGAATATGCTTAATATACTGTGAATCTGGGATAAGTTACATAACAGCTGTGCCTCAGTTTCCTCCTTTGGAAGATGGGGTTAATTACATACCTAGCTTACAGGACAGTTGTGAGTTAAGTGGGTCAGTATATACAGGGTGCTTTTAGGATGCTGGCCACATCATCAGCACTAAATAAGTCAGTCATCATCATAATCATTACTATTTCTAATCTTGGAAAAATGGGTTGTGGCAATCTAAGATCCCAATGCAAGTTAAACAAAGAAAATGGAAAAAGGAGGTTGTATTAGTTTCTACAGATAACTTTGTTGGTCATGGACCTTCATGAAGACCACTATAATCCTCTGCAATTGAGAGAACCTGAGAGTACTGTCCCATCAGTTCCTAACTCAAAAGCTAGTCCTTAATTTGCCATTTACTGGTGACAGTGCCTAAACACCTTGACTGACAGATCTCTGGAATGCAACTAGTTTCTTATTCAGACCATCTAGGTTGAGCCTGAAAATTTACATTTCCAGTAAGTATCCAGGCCAGACCAATACTGCTGGTGCAGAGACAGTACTTTCCAAACTATTGTCTCAAAATGTTACTCAGTAAGGCTCAGGAATCAAATTTATCAGGTACATAAAATCTGCATTCAACAAAGAAAATGCAGTTTTCAAGACATTATTTGCTAATAACAGTCTTAGTACAGTCATGACTATACTTTTAAATCAATTGGGAGAATAAAAAAATTATATAAGCCCATATCCCATTCCAGAGAATTAAATAAGAACAGCCTCAGTCTCACTGGTGGTTTCTTTTGTTTTTAGTTTCCTGGATGATCTTAGGTAAATAAGGTTGAGAGTGTTGACTTTTCTTATGGCAAAATTTCTCAGGTTTCCTATCAGAACCCTCTGGGGAACTTTAGAAATTTACTGATGCCAGGGATTCACTCCAGACCAATTTAAAGAAAAAGTTTTGGGACAGGGCCAAAATGGGTATTCTTGCTTTTTAAAAGCTCTCTTGGTGATTGTAATGCATAACCAGCATAAAAAACACCTATTTTGTGGAGAAATCCATTTCCTTCACCCACTCACCTCCAGAGCAGTGATTCTGAATCTTGGATGTACACCAGAATCACTTTTGACACTTAAAAATATTGAGAGCTGAGCAGACCCTACCCGGGAGATTGTGATTTCGAAGGCCTATGTGGAAATCAGGCATCAAAACATCAACGACAAAAACAGAAACATGTCTGCCTGCACATCCAGGTAAAGGTGTTAAGGTTTGCAAGGAGTGTTCTGTTAATCATGGGTTCAAACTTAATAAAAAGAAATACAAGCACAAGTGTCTACCAGTGAAGGGGAAAGGTACAAATTCATCTGAGTTGTAAACATCAAACCAGTATTATCTAGAACTATGACATAAAGACGCAGATTACAAGTTACTCTACCTTTTGAGCATTTTTCCATGTCTTCTGAAGATTGTAACCATAATGGAACTCGCATCTCACCACCACAAGAAAAGGATAAATTGCTTCCGGTTTGAAACGAATTCTGCTTTGATATACTGCTACGCTGTTTCACAGATGAAAAAAGTACATTATAAATGAAAACTGAGCCCAGCAGGAACACTTTAGGGTAAAGGATAATAAAGTGGGCTAGTGGCTAATGGAAGCAGTCTGCCTATAATGAGGAAGAAGTTTCTCGCAAAGAATTTCCACTGGAGACCTAAAACCTCTGGCTGTCACTGCAATTTAGTCAGACCATGCTATGAGTCCTGGAGCTGCAGCCCTAAATTTCTACTTACCATCAAATGGCAATCATAGCAAAATAATGATATAAATGTTGGGGAATATTTTGTAATCTCATATGGCCACAAACATACCTATTGCATTTTACTACCAGGTGAGAAAAGCCATACTGACTGGGACAGTCATGGATATTAAGTCCCCCCTTACACACCATTCTTTATTTACAATCCCAATACTAACAGATGCTTCTCCAGCCCTGGTTCTGATTGGGTAAACCCACCATATATCAATTAAAGGTTACATATTCTTCTCTCTATACATTTCCTTTCTCAGATACAGTCTCGTCTAAGGCCATACCACCCTGAACGCGCCCGATCTTGTCTCAGACACAGTCTCCCAAAGGGACTCCCACAACGCAAAGCTATGACTGCTTTTAGGTTCATTATTGAGAAATTGTTACCTTCCTACTTGAAATGGAGTCCAAGACCCCAGATGCACCATCCGTGACTGTGGGGCCTGTGAAAAAGGGACTAACTTCGTGTGGAAACATGGCAATTTCATTCTGACGGTACATTCTGTGGTGGCGAAGTTTGGACACCCATTCATCAAAGACTTCTTCTGACTTGACCTGAGTTGTGTCAAATTGAAAGAAGGAAACAAGAGCATCATTCACTGAAAAGAACAATTATTCATTAAACTGTGGACATTCTCTTTTCACATATGCACATGTAGAAATATCTGACTTAATTTACATGTATGTGGTTTCTAGGGACAAGTTTGAGGAAGAAATTAAGAGTAAAAATGATCTTCATAAACTATTATTTAGGGTTTCTATGGAAGGGTCCAATTGCTATGCTGTTTCTAAGAAAGTAAAACATTACCATTTACATTAAATAATAAGCTGACCTTTCCATTAATCTGTCTCTTAAAGAATTTCAGATTTCCTATTGTCCCCATTTTTCCTATCTCTATTAAAAATACTGGCACCATTTTTCTCTTTAAATATTTTATAATTCAGCTTCTTCAGCTCAATATTCTCTGAACTGGAATGAATTAGTAAGTTCTTCCTAAAATATTTAACCTGGTTAATCTTCTCTGACAAAGAATACACTGATGAGGAATATATGTTAATGAATGTGACAGTTATTTAAAAGAATATTCATCCCATTTTCAGAAAAGGAAAAAAATCTGATAAAATATTATTGAGGATTTCCAGGAATTTTTAAACACACACATACAAACCACATAAACACACACAGTCATTCTCTCTGTAATAACTACCAAGGTCTGAATTATGAAGAATAATGTTTGCAACAAGTAATTTTTATTATAAAATATTTCAAATGTTCATAAGAGTATTAAAAAGTATATAATAATCACTCTCACATTGTAGATATTTCCTAATAGTGTGTGTGTGCATATGAATATTTTCTAAATGAAAAATGTAGACACTCCTATTTTAGAATTTAGAGACTCATAAAGTAGCAATTGAAAATAACCTAAAAGGATACATGGCTGGTTAATGTCCAAGAAGAAAAATCCAGGTCAATCCTGTTAAAACCTTTACTAATGCCAAAGCTGAGAGTGAGGGTATAGAAATAAATGTCAGTTGCATCCTTCATTTAGGAAATGTTAGGTTGGCTCTGATGTTCCTTGTATTGATTAGAAGTATATACAAGACTTAGACCATTCCTGGTGTTACTGAATGTGTCATTTACAGGAAGAGGCAACACAAACAGACTCACATCTATTTGTCTTCCCTAAATTATGTTCTAAGATGTACTTCATTTCCCAGATGTAGTTGGTGGAAATTTTACAGGAATCTGGAATCATTCTTTGCACTGACCTACTCTTAGAGGCCCTTAAGAATCACTGCCAAAAGCATTCATCTTAGTTTTTTTCAAAAATTGAGTTAAACAAGGTAGCAGAATAAAAGCAGTTTGTTAAATAACTGACCAGGCTTCAATTCCAGTGCCTAAAGTGGATATAGGACTGTGGTGGACAGTCACTTTACTACTCTGCTGCTGCTGTTCCACATTTTAAAAATAAGAGTGGGACTAGATGGTGTCACTGAAAAACAACTGGATCCTGAAGCTATTCACCAGGACCCTCATGTAACTGCATGAAATGATACTAACAGCCATAACTAACATTCAAAAGAATGAACAAAAAATACAAACAGAACTTGAAATAAGTCAACACAGAGTAATGCTGAACTGTTTATCACAATATTCATATTCAGTATATTTTAAAGCATTAAAATTTGTTTAAAAATTAAAAAATTCTATTCTACTAACAAGAATAATGAATAAATAAGAACCTATTATTTCCTGACTATGTCAAAACAGAGAATTGAGTCAATAGAAGAAGCAACCTGAACTAGTCTACAGAATTACTATGGGAAGAGGGTAACTCTTTCTTAAATATTTTTCTTTTTCATTTCTTTAACATTATAGGTTTCTCTCTCCTTTATTTCACACTAGTTCCTTAACCAGAAGTGATTATACACTTTTGAAAGGACATGTAACATTGCCTGGAGTCATTTTAAGGTTTACATTGGTTTTCTATATTCCACATATGAGTAAAATCAAATGGTGTTTGTCTTTCTTCTAACAAGAAGGGTTGTTACTGGCATCCAGTGGATCAAAGCTAGGTGCATGGCTGAACATCCTATAGCTCATGGAACAGGCTCCCACAGCCAAGGATTCTCCAGCCCACCACGTCAGTAGAACAGAGGACAAGAAGCCCTGTTTTGCACCATTAAATATAGCAGCTTAAGCTAGGAAATGGCATGAATTTGACAATCCTACACAGTCAAACACCACATATATTTGCCCAAGTATCACACATGCTGAGGAACAGCTTAAGTCAGTCAGTTTACAGATACCACCTCATTCCTGTGAGATGGTCTATAAAAATATCAGAAACAATAAATGTTGGCTAGGGAATAGAGAAAAAGGAACACTCATATACTGGTGGAAATGTAGGATGGGTACAGCCCCCATGCAAGCAATATAGAGGTTTCTCACAATATTAAAAATAGATATACTATATGATCTAGTAATTCTACTCCCAAGCATCTACCCACAGAAAGCAAAAACTAACTAAATTGAAGGCACATATGCACTCCTGTGTTTACTGCAGCATTATTTACAATAACTTAGGAAAAAATCTAAGTGTCCAACAACAGAAGAGTAGATAAAGATGTAGCACATATACAAATGGAATACTACTCAGCTAGCAAAAAGATGAAGTCTTGCTATTTGCAACAACATGGATGGACTGGAGGTGAGTATGCTAAATGAAATTAGTCAGAAGGATAAAGACAAATAATGAATGATTTTACTCACATAGAGAATATAGAGAAATAAAACAAGAAGCTGGCCAAACTAAATCAAAATAAACTCTGGAAATATGACTACAGAATTGAAGCTACTAGTGGGGGTAGAAGACAGGGTGGAAACAAGGCAGGGAGGGGGTCCAATGGTCATGGTAAAGGGCTGTGGGTGCTTTGGTGGTGGGTATGTTGTGGTGACATACATTTGGGAAGGTGTGGACCTATATCCCTGAATCATATTCAGTGTTGAGAACCAAAGTTTCTCAAAGAACAAAACAAAATAAAAAACCATGTAGCCCATAATCGCATGCTTTTTCCCCCAAACACTCAACCCCCATTTCCTAAATCCCAAGTTATTTGTCTTGGTAAGAAAACAGTCTGAACATTTTCTTGATTTGGTTATAACATTCAGGTACCACCTAATTATACACAATAACTGAATTTATTGAGCTTTCTTTAGGTTGGGCATTATGCCAATTTTTCAATAAGCAGCAAAATGAACACTGTAATAATTCCCACTGGGGATGGGAAGGTAGTGAGAAACTAAGACTTTCAGGGATCAAGCAATTTACCAAAGGGCAACTGACCTAGCCAGGTCACAGTTTGAATTAGATCTGGCTTCTGAAGCTTTTACATTGAGCACTTTATCTATATCACTTGCAGGAGAAGGGAAAAGAGAAAATATGCAGTTTTGAGAGTTTCTATTTGGAGGCCATATTTTAAGGGGAAAAATTCCTGACATTCATTATTATATAGAAATTTTAAATGAACCTTATAAAATTAGCTTGACTTTACAACTGACTAAATGTTATATCATATTTCAGGCAACATATTTTAACTCATGGTAACAGTTTCTTCATTAAAGATAGCACTTCCTGAAGGAGAGGGTGGCAGTTGTTCTTGATGATTGTCACAATTGCAAGCAGGGGTATTTAGGGGAGAAATATAGGGACAAGGATGTTAAGTTTCAGAGACTCAAGAGAAAAAGCCCTATGTGGTGAAGAACTGTCCCATCCAAATATCAACAGCATTCATTAAAAGTACTTTCCTAGTGAGGAGCTTCTGCATCTAGCTGGATGTTCTGAAATACTCCAAGGTACCACTGACAGTGCAATAACTGAGAATTCTTTTGCAATAGAAACAAACTGTGCTGCAGGAGACAGCACCTGGAGTAGCCTCACCTTCAGGTGGTAGATGTGCTCCTCGGTATCCAGGTCAATGCACTTTGATGACTTCTTCACAGACATCACCGAGAGCCCAACATCAATGCAGCCATGCAGCTTCTCTCTTTCTATCTGCAGGGACACAAGAGGGCTACTGGAGAACCAGGGTATCAAAATAGCAGTAGCATCCTTGACACTCCTTTCCTCACCCCAACTTGCCATATCCACTGATAGTCAACTTAATAACTATGACTTCAGGGTACTGTGCATGAACCAGTATTGACTGAAGGACAGCACATGCATTATCTTATCGAATCTGTGAGGCAGGAAACACTTTCCCCATTTTATAGATAATGAGACTGTGGTGCAGAGGTCATGTAGCAGCAGTGAGTCTGTCTTAACACTGCACTGCCTACCACTGATGGTTTCTGGTGTCTCAATTCATTCAGAAATGACTTAAAGAGAGGAGTAGAGTCAGGAAGCTAAGACAGGTTATTGAAGGTCAGGCATTATGCCAAGTTTTCCATCTGCTATCTTACAAGATAAGCATTATGAGAGGCAAAGAGAGGGAAGAAGGAAGAGAGAAGTGCCAGGTCAGAAAGGACCTTGTGTCAGAGCAGGGTTACTGGTCAGAGCCTTCAAGGACTGTCAGCCTAGTGTTAATGCAAAGAGGAAGTTCACCTCAGTTCTCCACCCTGCCCCTCAGTCACTATGGAGAGACACTTGCCTCAGGTTTTGTTCCAGCTATCTCTCCAAACAGTTGCCATCTTCTCCCATCCACAGACCTCTCAGCACAACCCTTACAGCAGAAGAGTCTCCTGGGTACCCAGTAGGGTACTGAGAAGTGCCCTCCCCACCTCCACTTTGCAGTAAACTGAACACACAGATGACCCAAAGCTGGGCAGTGAGGAGCAGGCTCCACTGGCCCATGTTCAGAAACTGCAGAGGTCTCAGAGGTCTGCAGCTCAGAGAAAGGTTGAGCCCCAGTGTACACAATCACACCCATACGCTGACAACAATGGAATATGAAGCACATGGAATATGAAGACTTACATCAGTTTGGCTCTTGGCGTACTTCAAGATTCCTTTGTCCAGATAGAAGAACCTCTGTGGGGAAGAAAATATTACTTCCTTAAAATAGCATCCACCCATCCATCCATCCATCCATCCATCCATCCATCCATCCATCCATCCATCCACCCACCCCTCCCTCCCTCCCTCCCTCCCTCCCTCCCTCCCTCCATCCATCCATCCATCCATCCATACATACATACATACGTACATACATACATCCATGACTAGGTCTTGTTATTTTTGCTTGTGGAACCGCAGGCTCACGTTGCCTGGGATACCACTGACTCATGCAATCCCTAGCCTCAGGTTCCCAGATAGCTGGGATTACAGGTGGGATTACACCACCATGCCCAGCTATTTTTTTGGGACTAGGTCTTGCTATGTGCCCCCGCAGGACTCGAACCACAATCCCTGGCCTTGGCTACGGCTTCCTAGGCTGCCACTTATAGGCATGCACCACCATGCCTGGCCAAGATAGTCTATTTAAATATCCTTCCATGTGTCTCAATTTTTCAACTGCAAATTAAATTAAGCACCAAGAATCAAGCACTGGATGGTGTGGTGTGGAAATATTAAAGATGAGGCCACAAGTGATAAGACTGGGGTGAGCTGGAGGGGTGACCTCTCACATGTACTTCATCTACTATATATCCCAGGGTTGGGGAACCAAACCTTTGGCCCAAACATGTGTGCAAGGTGAGTGAGGTATCCTCCTTTTCTTACTGGGGGCAGAAAACATTAGGGATGTGACTGGGGACCAGGTTAGGACTGGAAACCATGGAAGGCGACAAAAGGAGAGGGACTGAACATGTGCTGGAGTCTGTCCTCACAAGGGAACTTCCCCACTGAGAATGGCAGGGAGTTGGGTTCCCAAGGCCAGAACTGTAAGACTCAGAAGTAGCAACGTGTTATAGTCATTGGAAAGGATGGGGCAATCAGCATGAATGAGGAGGCATGGAACCCAGAGACCATATCGACTGGAGAAAACAGGTCAGTCTCCTATACCATTGGAATTCCTGAAATGTAGAGAGCTACTCCACACACCCACCTTACAAAAGGTGCCTGAAATGCTTTGTCTGGCTCTCTGCCTCCTACTTGCTTTGGGGATCCATGCAACCTGGTCCACTGTGGCACAGGAATGCGGTTCTCATTCAAGAAAGGGACAAGGTTCCACAAAAAGCATAAAGCTTGTGGGCCATCATGGACCTGGGACATGCAATTAGGGAGAAGTAGAAGTGATTGGATGGGGGGAGAAAGATGCAGGGGAGTGGGGTGGTGGATGGGGGAGTGTCTATGCCCTATAGGGATTGGTGGGAGGGCCATGCCTAAAGGGGACAATAACTATACAAAGATGACTATGTAAAAATAAATAAATAAATAAAAAATGTATTGCCTTTAATTGTCATTAGAATATATGTATGTCTAATAAAAATCTCATTTTATCTGAAAAAAAAATAATGATGAGGCCATGGCCAGCATCTTACCTTGTGCCAACCTTTCAGGGGCCATTTCCTCTTTTTCAGCAAAAATCCTTTCTGAACTGGTGGCTCCTGGGTATAGTTCATCTCTCCCCTCAATCCTTCCACCACTTCCCAGCTGTCCTGTTCCAACAAAAGAGTACATTCTAAATGACTATCTTTAAAAACACAGCAAAACAAAACATAATGTTAAGAAGCACTTTATGCTATTAGTAAACCCATCCATGATGGTGAGTCTGGTTGGGTTTGCTCGGGATAAGAAAGTCAAGTTTAATTTCAGAATGGTTCCTGGACTTTAGAGATGTAATGTTAAAATTTACTATGTCAAATCTGATTTTCTTTTAGAAGCAGATTCTTAGAAGAGAATGTTTCAATTTTTGGTGCTTGAGTGTTGACAATCAGAGTAAAAGGCAAAGATTTTTCTATAAGTTCTATTTTGGTTTCCTTTGATATCATCACAGCTACCTTTTACCATTAGATTTCAATCTGAATTTTAACCAAAAGCTACAGGTACCAGGATGAAAACTGGAGGCAGGGGCAGGGGTATTAGCTTAAGTGTCGTGAAAAGCATGAGACTGAATGTAAGTTGGTAAACATGACAATTTGGTTAAAATAAAGATTCAGCCACAAATTAATGTATTCAAATTAGGTATTTAGATACTGGAAATTTTTAGCCATCAAAAAGCATCAATAATTGGCAACAAATATTTTCATGCTCTTTTTTTTCAGAGGTTTTGTCCCATCCACCCTTTCCTTTATTACAGAAACTTCTGCAGGGCTATTATTGCTCTATAAGATTTTTTTAATTTTGAAGATTTCCACAAACAGTTGTTACAATGCATGTGATGACTTGATACACTTCCATCCCTTATTTATTCAGTGATATCTAAGATTACTTTCTTGACAATGTTCAAGTCCATAATACAGCATTGTACCTACAGTCCCCACGCTGCAGACTCAATGTTCAGTTCTTACTCACCTTACAGTGGGCACTTTGCACCATTTGACCAACATCTTCCCTGTTTCTACCCACATCCCTGTAAGTCAATTATTCTACCATCTCTCCCATATATAAGTGAGAAAAAAACAGTATTTAATTTTTTGTTTCACTGATTTCACTTTAGCATAATATCCTGAAGGTCCACTCATGTTGTCACTAAAGGCAAAATTTGGTTATTTTTATTGTTGAATACTATTCTAGTGTGTGTGCATGTATGTGTGCATATATATATATACATACACACATGTGTATATATGACTATATATTGTATATATATTGTGCATATATTGTATATATACATATGCATACACACATATATACACATATATGTATTCATTGGTCTATTTCCATATTTTGACTACATTCAATAATCCTCCAATAAAAAAGGGAGTGCAGAATTGTCTTCAAGAAACAAACATGTTTTCTGTTCAAGGTTTTATGTTGGCTAACTTGCTCTTAGGTCAAGTTCCCACTGTACAAGCAGGTGGGCTAAGTCTCAACCAGCACAGGGAGCAGAAGGAGTAGAGTCAAGTCCCAGAAAACACATGATCTAATTGGGGAAACCAAGAGCACCCTAGAGAGATGGGGGTGCTTTGGCTTGGCTTTATGTTGTTCTCAAGTTCAATACACAGGAAACACTTGATAACAAGAACACTTTCTTGCTTTAGCAATTGAACTCTCTATAACGATGCTATTAGAGTTGCCTTACATCTAATTGTACCCTAATGTGAATGTAATTAAAGGTATAATCCAGAGTTTTGAAATATGGGGTGGTATCCCAGGATCTGGAGTTTAAAAAGTGAATTTTTAATGGCAAAGATAAAGCTTATATTTAGTTCTTAGAGATGTTTTTCAGAAAGGTAGCCATGTGTATGAAATTTCTTTAATTATTACCACTTACTCAAAACTTACTTAATTATATCCAGACAATAAATGGAGAATTTCATATTATTAAGTAATGGAAAGCAACACACACACACACACACACACACACACACACACACACACACACATTTCGCTCACATTTGCTTCAACTCAGAATGTCAATTCCTCAAAATTGAGTGTCTTAACTGTCAAAATTTTAATGAATCTTTAAGGTCATCAAATTAAAATTTTCACTTTTTCCAGGAAACTTTTAAAGGAGAATACTAATTTATCCCTAATATGCATCAGCATACCACCTTACTTTCCACTGTTCTACCACTTACTTATACCATGAATGAAATCTTGCCATCCCTATTGAACAACAGACTCCATGAGAGTATAAAGAATCTAATTTATTTCTGATACCCTTACAGTGTCAAACCTGTCTGATGAATAGTATGCATTTGATTGACAAATTGATAAACTTTTTTCCTGGAATAAGGCTGAAAACAGAATTTTGTTCTTGGAATATCTTAAACTGACATATAGCTGAAGTATACCCAGTATCTTTGGGCCAAGTGAATCCTTACAAATTAAATACAGGACATTCACATTTTTGAAAGATGTGTGTGTGTGTGTGTGTGTGTGTGTAAATCATGGTTAAATGAAAATCTAAGGTTCAAAATCTTCTGAAAAGTACCCTCAGAGAATCAAGCCCTTTTGAGTTATTTGTTATAAGTCTCCTAAGCAGAAGACAATGTGCAGAGTGATAAAGCTAGACAATCAGGTACATCTGCCCAATAAATTCAATTGTGCAAAATGCAAATGCCAAGATGGATCAGACATTATTGTGTGCTTTACAAAAAAGAAAAAAAAAAGGAATGAGATGATGCCTGAAGCTTAAAGAAAAACAAGAATTAAGTTTCAAAAATGTTTCAAGGATTCTTGTTAGAACTAGATTTCTCCATTCTTGAGTAGTATGTTCCTACTAATGAGCCAATAGAGGGCAGGGAATTAGAGTGGGTTTGTTGGGTCTTATGGCATAGAAACCCAAAAAAGTTTGCATTTATTCTGTCAAAAAAAAATCATGTTTGTTTGTTTTTTCTCATTTCTACCTGCCTCAGAACTTGAAACTATACCAGGAAGAAAAGCTGAATTTGAAGTATTTAAGAAAATGAAGATTCTCCGTAATGAAGAAGAAAACACCACAGCCAACACTTTTCTGGGCTGACACATCCAGGTCCTCCCCCTTCCAGCTTTCCAGTCTGTCACCATGGTTGAGTCACATGGCTGAAACCTGAGAAGCAACATCCAGTGGTTCTCAGGATGGGAGACCGCTCCCTCTGAGGCTGAGGATTCTGTAAAGTGCTACGTTGTCACAGTGGTGGTAATATCTCTGGCATCTAATGACTGGGAGCCAGTGATATCAGAGGCACAGCACTGCCTCAGTGTTGCACAATGCAAAAGTGACCCCACATCTGCAAGGCTTTCCAAAGTGCTGACAGACATTTTTGTAGATGAAACCTGTTTATACTGATTTGAGCATAGAACTTAACTGTTTATCAATTGTATAGTAAAGTAGTTTTGCAGATTTTTATTCACACACTATTGTGGGTTCTTGAGAATGCATCAACTGGATTAGGGGAAACTGATATTTCTTTCTGCTTGGAACTTTAGCAAGTGTCATCTACCATTTTGGAGAATCATATCTGAAGGATGTGCTACCTGTGCTCTGTGATTATTAGCACAATACACTTTTGTGGCTCTGGATTAGTGCCTGTATATCTGACTATCCATTACTGGTGGGATGTGGGCTTTGATATATTAAAATGTATATTTAACATCAACTATTTTCTTTGAAATTCCTTTATATTATGTTGATATTTTCAAAATTATGTATGCAAATAAACTGAATTAGTAATGAATTTCATTTGAGGAGAATAGAGGGATCATCAATACACTATCCATAATAAGGATATTGGTACAATATGGTGAAGAACTGTGACTGAACCTGGCACAGATTCTGAGATGAAGAATGCCAGGCAGAACATAGGTTCCAAAAATCACTCTGAAACTCTAAAGGTTTATTTTTTTCCTGAAAGCAAATTCTGTTGATTTTTTTCTTCAAAATTGCGTATCTTTCCTATCCCTTCTTCTCTGTTCCCATGCCACCAACCTAAACCAGATTCTTATCAAACCTAGTCTCCTGAAATTCTCATTTATATAATCATTTCTGGGGTCCCATTATGTTGTATTCATGTGACATAAAATGAACACAGAGCAAAATGTTTTTCTTCATTTCTGTTTCCATGGTTTACTTATGGTATTCCAATTCCCGAGAAATGTCCTTAATCTTTTCAAGACACGCAAATACTTCAAGATTTTAGTTCACTTTTTACTTCCTTCTATGTAATTTCTAAATTGTTCAAACCACAGATATATATTCTATAAATTATAGCAGAATCACTGTCAATTACCAGAATCCCTTTTCACTTTTACCTCCACTGTGCTGGTCTTTTCCTTCCAGATAGTTGTAGGGGTCATCTTTTCAACTTGCTTAGAACTAAGCACCCAGATTTCTCTGGGTTAATTAATTGCTATTGTCTCAAAGCAAGAAAATAAAGTTTTCAAATCAAGTAAAGGGCACTGCATAGTGGGTTAACAGAAAGGCAAAAAACTGTATCCATGTTTCTATAGCTTGTCATTTAAAACACAAAGCAATGGATGTACCTAGAAGAAATTATATTGGCAGAAACAAGTCAGAAGGAAAAAGACAGAAACCAAATGGTTTCACTAATATATGGACAATCAAATGAAAGTACACAACCTGGGGTGGGGGGGGAGAACAGCTGGAGCAGCCAGGAGCGGAGGTGGTGGGTGACCCCCGGGGATTACAATGATATGATATATATATATAAATTTAAAAAAAAAATATATATATATATAAGCTGGGCACGGTGGCTCGTGCCTGTAAGCTTCAGCCTATGAAGTGGCAGGGGCTAGGGATCGCGGTTTGAGTCCCACCTGGGGTCTGTACTGAGACCTAGTTCCAAAAAAATAGCTGGGTGTGGTGGTGTGTGCCTGTAATCCCAGCTACCTGGGAAGCTGAGGCTGGGGATTGTTGAGTCTGTGGTACCCTGGGCAATGAGAGCCTGCTGTTCCCTGGGCAAAAACAGTGAGACCTAGTCTCAAAAAAAAAGAAATATATATATATATACATATATATAAAATACAAAATAAAAATATAACAAAAAAAAATAAAACACAAGAGCATAGCACCACAGCAAATATCACCCAGGGGAGTCCATTGAAACGTAATGTAAATGTAATGTAAACATAATGATCAAAACAACAGTAAGGTAAAATAGAGAACATTTTGTATCCTAAAACAAATAAAATAAAAAAACAGGGTTCATTTCTGTTTTGCTAACTTCTTAACAGTGCATAATAGATATGAATCAGTATGTCACTCAAATGAATAAAGCAATTACAATAGTTAAGGCCAAGCATCTACTATTTGTCAAGTAGCTCTCTAAGCACCATACATACATTATTGTACTTAAGTTTTGCACAATCCTATAAGGGTGGAGATAACAGTATTCTATTTTTGTTTATTTGAGACGAGTTTTTTTAACAATTTTTTTTTTTGCACATGACCACAATATGAGTTTATGGGGGAATCCACATGACAAAAATACAATACAATTCAACTGACACCAAAGCAGGGAAGGTTATAGATAACCTGGCAAAACTCTGGAGATTGGTAATACAGTTCAAGGGACAGAGTGGGGGGGGGGGGGGTGGGGGGGTTGGGGGGAGTGGAGGAGGTGGGGTGATGTGTCCTGGTGTCTGTTCCTCTAAATCTGGAGATGGTTTCAGGGCCATAAGCATGGAATCCATAAAAGATGTTTATAAAGATCAAACTGTCTCAGAATTGTTACCTATTATTTACACCACTCTTCAGAGGCATAAAATCGGGACCACCTATTAATTTTAATTCAGGAGAGGAGAGGACTTTCAGCAGAACCAGTTTTTATCTGCCCTTGCCTTCACATGTCTATTTATATCTTCATACATAAGGGTTGCTTTTTAATTGGTAACATTAAGTTGTTCTATCTCAGTTGCACTCAGGGTCATTACAATGTCAATACATGTGACAGTAACAGTTCTCAATTGGGAATGGGGGGGGGGATTTTGCCCCATATCCTTATGTTTCGAATGTGAAAACTAAGAAAGAGAATTAAATAACCTCTTCAATACTATAATGTCACCTGGTTGCAGAACCTACATTTTAAATCATGTGACATATTACATATTATAGCCTATTGTCTATTGTGCTATAATTTCAGCATCTAATGATGAACCAGGAGTAAATGCCATGGGAGGGGAGGGAGGGAGTGGTAGATAAATCCTGGAAGGGATTAATCCTGAAGCAACTGGTAGAGGTTATGGACAGCGAGGGAGGGCTAGGATCAGCTCAGAGCTTTCAGGTCTCCTACCTGTAGTTCACTAAACTGACAGGAAATCAGCATGTATATTTGAATGCCACCATGTATTTGCTAATTCATTTTTTATGTCTCGTATGTCTGCCCCATATACTTCTCAGCTCAGTGATTTCTCTTTAAACCCCAAACCGCCTCAAGACAGAAATTCTCTCTTTTCAGCACTTACACAAACCTCACTTGCATCATCTGTTTCCTTAACTAGAATGTGGGTTCTGAGGGCCATTTCTTATCGTCTCACTACTTGTAACACAGGGGCCCTAAATAAATGTTTATCAAATGAACACATCTGAGGAGTAGTGAAGAGGGGGACAATATAAAAAGAACCCCATAGAGTGATAGGGGTGAGAACTTTAATCATATGTACTGGAATAGAGTGAATCGTATGCTGGACAGAAAGAAGTGGACACACAGATATCAGTCCCCTTAGGTAGTGGGTGTCAGGGAGTGGCTCCTCTGAGCTTCACATACCTGTTGACCCTGAAGTGGGATGTGCAACTTGAGCTGAATGACCTACGGTACACAGAGCAGGGTGCACTAGGGCTGCAGAAGGTCAAGGCCCTGTTGACTTAGTCCCAACACAGCTAAGCCATGGTTCACCCCAAGGGTTGCAGGCTAACAGCTCACCATGAACACTAGGTGAAGAGAAAGTCATGACAAGGTCTGGGGGAGGCAGCCTTCTCAAGCTTTCAGTTGACTTTAACCGAACACAGTCTGGCACTGTCATCCGGCATTAAATTCAGTCTGTTTTACTGAATGCTTAAAAAGTGCCAAATATAGAAAGCTGCTTTGTGGTTGGAAAGGCAGCTAAGCATTTATTCATGCTCATGAGCTGGCAGAGTTCATTTCCATATTGCTGAGTGCAGGAATTGAAAGCATTTCCCTCTAGCACAGCTGTTTCAACAGTGACTATCTCTGAACCTTTCAAATGCTGGACTCTCAGTCTCTGCCCATGTAGAGATGTCAGAAATAGAAAACAATCTTAACTTTTACTTCCAGCAGCTGAGCCGTGTTATTGAAGGAAGTTGTGTGGCTGCCTCTACCTGGCATGGCTTGGTGAGTGGGTTGTTTGATTACTAATTAGGTCTAGTTTTTAAAGACCACAAGACAATATACCCCACATTAAATCTGTGGAGAATAAATTAATGCATCTTTAATGTTTTAAAAGGTATTTGTGATATTCTAAAGCTTCCAGACATATGGAAATACTTGCCATTAGAATTCCAGTTAATAAAATGACAGATTTCACCGATAGCATATATATTCTATAGGGAGGTTTCAATCACTGAGAGTTGGAATTATTGCTTCCTGTCAGTTGTTCCTCAGCTAAGATTTTGTAAACACCAGCAGGTCTGAGAGCAATCACAAATCAAAGGATAAATAGGTGTGTGTGTGTGTGTGTGTGTGTGTGTGGTGTAGGTGGTCTAATGTTGAGCTTCTCAAATGTGCACAGCAATAAAGGGAGATGTTGTGATTTCAGAAGATTTCAGTTTATTGGGTCTGGTGTGTGGGCCGAGCTTCTGCACCTGAAGTTAAGGCTGTTGCCACTGCTGGAACACCAGCCCATTCTAGGAGACCAGGCTGTCTGGAGAACTGGGACTGGACTCTATAGGCTCAGGGCAAAACAAGGACTAGTGAGTTATATGGCCCTAGATTCCTACTCTGTACAAAAGATGGATTGTTTGATTACCTAATAATTGGTGCTAGGAAAGTTGATGAAAATGACATGGGCTGCTCATGAAAGGGTAAGCCACTAGTTACCAGAGCATGAATTTACAGGCTACAAGAGATGCTGCCGAAAGGATTCCTACCCTAGGGAAGGGGTCAGAATAAATGAGCAGTGGGCTATCTTATAAACTCATGGCATATTCAATGGGCAGAGTGCTTCAGTTAGGATGAATCACTGAAGAGGACTGCTGTGCAGAACTGTGTTCAGTTCAATGCACCACTACTCTGTGCATTTAAACATATGTTAAGATGCTGCATCTTGCGTTAAGTGTCTTCACCACAATAAAAATAAAATTAAGTATTCCCTGGTAACATCACCTAAAACACAAAAATCAAAACAAAACATCTCAGTAGTGTTAGCGTCACATTAGTAACCACAAATACAATCTTCAGTCTTAGAATCGAAGTCAAAGGTTAAAGAAAAAAGGAAGCTGAGAGTAAGGAGCCCATGTAGATTCTGAAGGCCCTATGGGGAGAAGCTGCAATGACTTACCTACCACCAGAGCCTGTCCCCACCCTTCACACACAGAGACACAGCTTTGCAACCCTATAGCATGGGTGGGGAACCAATACCCAGATGACTTAGCCCCCCAAACATTCTGCATCTTGATTACTTGGCTAGTCACAGACCAAGAGTCCTGGTGCCTTAATTATCTGGGTATTAGGAAAATATACACTCACTCTTTGGGGTGAGCCCTTGACAAAACAAAAGAGCTGAGGGAAAAGAAAGGAGAGCCAGCATAGGGAGTTGGTTCAGACAACAGGGAGAACACATGAGTCACCAGCTTTGGTGGTGGCTCCACCTGAGTTCATTCCCACCTTGGGTTTCCAAGCAAGAAAAAAATTCTTTTCAATCGTGTTGACCACAGCTGGACTTATAATAGAAATAGAACAAATACAAATGCTTAATGCAGATATAATGATTATTTTTCTATCTCAATCACTTGCTCAGTGATTATGGCTATAATTACACTGCTATCTTTTCTAGGTTCCACAAATAGATTTACAGGATTATCAATATTTGGTAAATAGCCCCTAATTCTATGCAAGCCTTCTAATGTCTGCCTATTCACTCTGTAAAGTTCTGTACTTAAGAGCTGTAGCTATTACTTAAAAGATGGAGATACCCAGCTCATAAATGTCATTCCAGTCAAATCAAGCAGCCCCACCAGAGGCGGAGATGAGGGGAATTTGTAGCTGCTCTTGTGATAGGGATTAGAGTAGAAAAGTATCAACTGCCTTTGAATTGAATACCTTCTATGTGCTTCACAATGATTCAGCAACAAAGATATTATCCTTATAGATGAAAGAAAATTAAGCTTGAAATACTCTGCCCAAGAGCACAAACTCGGAAATGGTAGAACCCATTTGTGGATTGAATCTACAGCCTACACAAGGAAGCTTTCTGCTCAGAGTTCACAGGATTCCCTACATATATATTCGAGTTCATCCCTGCCACTTACTTGCTTCACGTCCATCAGCGCCCCAATGTTGACAGGACATCTGTCTGCCGAAGGACTCAAGAATCTCTTCTGGAGGTTTTTCAGAGTATATTATAAAGACTTGTTTTGCTCCACAAAGTCAGGGAATTTTTCTTTTATAATTTAAACTTTGAAAGTGAATATTCAAAGCTTAAGGTGTGGAAGTTATATATCCAGCTCCTTCATTTTAGAGATGACGAATCTAAGTTAAATAATTTTCACAGGATCAAAAAATGAGCCAAGGACCTAGGTCATTTGATTTCAACTCAGCAGCCTTTCTACTCTCTCTTTCTAAGAATGACCCTGGTTCCACAAGACAGCTTTCTGAAGGAGATCCTGGGTAACTCACCACATTCAGGCACCGACCACATGATGACTGGAAAAATCTGCAATACAGACTTCCACATGAACAGGCTTGGACAGAAAAGGGTGAAAGTGACTCTTGCTTTTCATTGTATCCTTTTCAGCATAATTTTAATACAGGTTTCCCTCTCTACATGAAAGCAGAACATTCCCAATTGGGATAACTTTGCACATTATTTTTTTTTGGGTCTGGGAACAGTATTACATAAATTTATACTAAAAAATTTCTAAGTATTCCCAGAATTCCCCAAAACTTTACCAAATCATATCAAAGAGGACTGTTCTATTTTTGGATAACAGAGAAAAACCTGTATTTTATATTTATTACACACACACACACACATAATCACACTTATTTTAGCATATTGTAGTACTTTGCCCTTTTGTTTTTGAGCCCTGGAAAGAATCACAGACTGCATTCATATATAATTCTGTCATACTCCAATTAAAAAGCAGTAACATCTTAAGTAAACTCATTTTGTTGCTGGATGGAGCTAGTTGATAACAGCGTTATCTCTTACAATGTACTCAAAATAAGTTTTTTCCAGAGCTAATTGAAACTTGCAATTAGAGGCAGGATCTGGCAAATCAGAGTATATATGATTTAGAGTGATAGAAGTGGCAGTTTAGCATAATAAGTTTTCTCCCAATCCATATCATCAGTGATTTTCTTTTTATACAATGCTATACAAGAACAATTTGTTCTCGTAATGAGAACCAAGTGATAGGCTAGGATTTTAGAGAGTCTTATAAGTCAAAAATGGAATGATTTTAGTGGTAAGTAGGCTATATTCCAGCTCATAACTGAGCTTCTATTTTAACAGAACAGTACTTATTCAAAAGTCT